>JARJEC010096233.1:0-13436 GCA_030264575.1 Tachinus sp. AB-2021 | reverse complement strand
TATGCAATGGAAGTTATGTAACAATTTAAAGTTATTTTAAATATTACTTAAAAGTGCGGACAAGCAATTATATAACAATTTTTCTTTTTTTAATAATTTCCATTGCTTACTAGAGTTTTGTTTTTTTTTTTCAAAAGGTTGACATAAAGTTAGTCTAAATGACTTGTTTAGTTAGAAGAAAAACTGTTATTTATTATTTTTACCTATGGATTTTCTAATGAGAATACTAATACGTTGCTAATTTAATAGAACTCCAATAATAATAAAGTTAGTAATGGTGAACGGATATGTTGGGAAACCGTATATTTTAACATCGATCCCATATTCTATACTTTTACGGTTCAAATTTTGAACTTTGGTTCAACTTAAATATGTTGTGGTGTATTGTGTGATAGAAAAAAGTCTGTATTGATTCATAATGTTGAGAGTTGGTAACAAAGTGTTACTTAAAAAAAAACATAAAACTAAATGTTGAGAAATATTAAAAAATGCACTAATTTTTTCGTAATATTCTGATATATTTTAAATCTTGAAAAAGCAATCTATAATTAAGATTAATATAGAAAATACTGTTAAAAAAAGGGGAATTGTAAAAAAATTGCAAATTTCTGCTAAATATTATTTAAACTAGCAATGACCCATCAACAATGACTGTGCATTTGTTTTTTGTTAGTGATTATTTAATATTTGGACCCATTGAAAATTAAATGTTAAAAAAGCAAACAAAACACCCTGTATAAACATTTTAAAACTTTCGCTATAAAAAATTTGAAAGACTGTATGCAAAATTTGAAACATCTCGTATTAACACTTTATATCACCCTGTATAACAATTTTGAAATATCCTGTATAAACATTTTAAAACACGCTATATAAACATTTTGAAACACCTTATATAAACTTTTAAACACACCTCGTGTAATCATTTTAAAACCATGTATAATAATTTTATAACATCCAATATACAAAGCTAGAATCACCCTGCATAAATAATTTGAAATACCCTTTAAAATTATTTTAAAATACCTGTATAAAAAGTTTGAAACAGCCTGTATGCAAAATTTGACACACTGTGTATAACAATTTTAACACATCCTATATAAATACTTTAAAGCACCCTGTTTAACCGTTTTGAAACATGTTGTATAACAATTGTGAAACACCCTGTATAAACATTTTAAAACAACCATATATATATATTGAGAATAAAGTCTAATTATTATTATTATTATTATTATTATTATTATTATTATTATTATTAATATTATTATATAAATACTTTGAAACAACCTGTAAATCAATTGAAGACAATTAAAAAAATTTCAAAAAAGTATTTGCAATTTTTATAAAACAAAATGGTAAATTTTTTTAATTCTACTAATTTTTCAAATAATATGAAGAATAGTAAAACATGTTTCAATTTATAATATTATAAAATATTTACGAAATAAAAAAAGAGGATAATATTTTTTAATTCTACTGAAATTTTCAAATTTTCAAGAATGGTAAAAAATGTTTCAATTATTAATATAATTATAAAATATTTATAAAATAAAAAAGGACGGTAATTCTTTTTAATTCTACTGAAATTTTCCAAAAATATCATGAATGGTAAAACATGTTTCGATTTTTAATATAATATTATAACTGCAAAAAACTTTGAGAATATAATTTGTAAAATATTTTGTATGTACAATATTAAAAATATTTGTAAAAATACGATTATGATTAAATCTTTGCTGTTTCATATTAAAAAAAATACTGGAAACCGCTTTCAAATTTTATTCAAGTTTCGGAAATTTAGCTTTTGTAAAGCTCTTTTATTTTAATTTTTTTTCTATTTTTTAAAATTTTATGTATGTTTTATGTGATCTGCTGATTTATATTAAAGTTTTATTAATTAACGCTTTCATAAAAAAATACTATACAATTTCATATTAAATTTGAACTTGAACGAAATTAATTTTATTCAATTTTATTATTGCACAAAGTCAGTGTTGGTTAAAAATTTAGATTTTGTTTTAAATTTATGTCTAAACTAAACTGTAATTTGAAAAAAATCATTTTTTCTTGAAATACAAAAATATAATTAAAAACAATTTTTGTTTATGATAGAAATTGTATATTTTTCAACAAGAGAAGAAACTATTATTTTTCAGAAAACACATGCTTACGATAAGCGCCAGAGGAAGTTCAGAAACGAAAAGCTTTTACATTTTGATTAGAAAAAATAATTTTTTTACTATAGTAAAAATGTTTTAATTATTAAATTAAAAAATTGCAATATTAATATACTTTGTTGGTATTTTTGAAGCTATATTTTTATTTTTTTATGAAAATCTGCAAAATTAATTGGTTGCCATTTTTATTTTTTTTTCTATAGAGCATTTTTATCATTTAAGTGTGAAAATACTTTCATTTTTAGACTGAAAAATAACTGGATCAACTTTTACAAATATGAGTAGATTAAATTCATTTTTATTACCAGAACTTCTAAAAATTTGTTATTGAGAGATTTGTGTAAAAGCTTCGAACTGCTTTCAAGAATCTACTTTTCTTATTGTTAAAAAGCATGTCGTTGACCACAGTATAAATCTTGATGAGAATTTACAACCCCATTTCCTAAGACGACAAAGAAAAGAAAACACATTTTCCCGATAGGTAAAGTGCGATCGATCGGGTACTAACACCATCACTTGATTCCCTAAGACGTGATCGCATTTAGAATCCCGCGAGACCGGTTTATGAACTAAGTCAGTAGCAGAGGAGAAAGATTGTAGCGCAACATCGAAATTGTTTCCTTTTCTTCTACCCTCATTTTTTTGCTATACAGCCCCAAAAAGAAAACAAAGAAAGAAGCACTGCAACATGTCGGCATTTACATTCCGACTAATACCTCACAACAAGCCCCTCACTCCATCCGACTTAATTGAAAAACAAAAGAATTTATTCGGGGTGAAAGGAAAAGGGAGATGAATACTTATTGGCTTATTAAGTTTTAACATTTCGGCTCAATTAATTAAATATTCATCGATTGAAACAAATTTGCTTATAAGATAAATAAATCCGGATGCAATCTATGAAGCGTAAAAACCGGATGCGGATATTGTGATTTTAAATTGCATTCCTAAGGAAACAAAACTTATCCTGTTTGTCCGGTTTATATCAATACAATGTAAATATCTCTATATTGCCTTTCAACCCTTATTTATTCAAAGCTAAACAAAACGATATAATATATAAATCCCTCTATGTTTTCAATTATGTAAATATTTACATGTTGTTATTAACGATTGGGTAATAATTTTTTTAATAATCATCCAACAAGGGGCATGGGGTTAATTAAATTGCCGCAGCATAGAAAAGACGAAAAAAATAATAAAGAATTTTTAACGAGGGGATTCTTGGATCGGGTACATTTAATTTCAGAGTGGCGTAATTAAAGTCGAGAGTGAGATAGAGAGAGTTCGTTTTTTTCTCCATAATATTTTTTCCTCTTTGCAGAATTTCTTGTAATTTTTAATTTGGTCCGGATGGAAGGGTAAATATCGTTTTAATCGGTAATTTATTATTCCACCGGCTGGAAAAGTGAATTATAATTTTTCCATTGTGTGCACTCCCAACAATGTATCAGGCTGGTTCTTTACAAAGCTGCTTAGATTAAATTTTGAGTTTGTTGTGTGCCGGTACTGACTGTCGCGTAATTGAAATACATGCCGCTTCCATTGGGGGGGGGATATTTTATTTTTCTACATACATGCTTTGCAAACATTGTTTTACAGACTTCCGACAGCAACAATTTAAATTTTACCCAATAAGGAGATTCGCATTTTCTATGTGCGAAACTACACAAACAATTTTCATTTAATTTAATATTTTAAATAAGTTGGGCAGTAAAATGTAACTCCCTCAACACTTTATGGTCTCATTTATTTAATTTTCTAAACAACTTGGGTGATAAAAGAATTATTTATTATGAAAATATGCACATAAAGATTAGCTTTGTTTCTTGTTTGTTAATATTTATTTATATATTTATTTAATTAAATAAATTGCTATGCAAGGTTGCTTGAATTAACCCATTCCTTCTGTTTTGTTTTTATTAACGTAAATATTAAAAACAGTACTTACACTCCCAAATAATATAATAAAATGTGAAAAAATGTAAATATTTAAAAATGTTGTAAAATGAAAATAATGTTTAAACTAGGGAATCATTTATGTATTAAAATTGCGAATTGGCGTAAAATTACCAAAATAAAACCAAAAAGTTTATTGTAAAAGTTGAAAAAATTGAAACAATTTTGTTTTGATTTTGGAGTAGGGAATAACAGTTCTGCCACTACCTTAAGAAAAACAACATAGTTTTTCAAACATTAATTATTATTATATAAATATTATTATATGCGAAAATTTCAGAATGTCTTGATTATATTTGCAAAATATTATGAAATGTCAATAATCTTTAAGAAATAGTCGCGAAATGTTGTTAGAGTCAGCAAACAGTTGTAAAATGAAAAGATATATTCTGAACTGTTAAATAATATTGTGAAATTTGAAATTAAGAAATTTTAAACAAACAATATAAAAACATGTCTTAATGCTTGAGCAGTTTCCAAAATTATTGTGTAATTTATAGACAATTTGAAATATCTTAAAAGTTATTTTGTAATATTTATGCAATGGCTTTCAAAGTTTATTTTTTAACATATTTTGCAAACTTTTGGAGTCATTTAGTCGCAAAATGTTGATAATGTCAGCAAACAGTCGTGAAATGAAAAGATATATTCTGAACTGTTTAAATAATATGGTGACATTTTAAATTAAGAAAATTTAAAACAAACAATTAAAAAAGTGTTAATTCTTGAGCACTTTCCAAAATTATTGTAATATTTATAGACAATTTTAGAAACATTTTAAAAGTTATTTTGTAATATTTATGCAATGGCTTTCGAACTTTGCTTTTTTAACATATTTTGCAAACTTTTGGTGTCATTTACCCACATTTTTTATACTTTTTTTTACTTTTACAATATACTTGTGCATGTTATTTAATATTTTGTGGCATTTTGTCTCCCAATTATTTTCAAAATGTATTATCTCATTTTTTCACTTTTTTTCCCGAAAATTGAGCATTTTAAAATATGTAGTGTTCTAATAAATCTTTGACAATTGTCGCATTGTCATTATTTTCAAAACTACACAGGGTCATTTATAACAAGCGGATAAGAATGAAATTTCAAATTCTACTTCAAATTCTGATTACATGAAATAACAAACTTACACAATAAGCGGTCAGCATTTTGTGTGCTAAAGGACCTCGAGGTTGATGGCCAGTTGGGCAAAAACCCAACAAATACAAATACTACTACTCTAAAAATCTGGAATTAAAATTAAGAAGTTTTTTTGTTTTGCAACGTTTTACTCATAAAAAAATGTCAAAATAAAAAAAATCTCTAAAACATCGACAAAAAACAGTAACAGTAAGAGAGGCAACTGTTTTCTTTTACTGTTTCAATCATTTCAATAAAAAATTTAATTTCAGAATTTTTAAATATTAAAAACTTTAAACTTTTGGAAAATAAAAAACAAAATAAATGTTTGTTTTTTGTTGTTTTTTTTAGAATTTCAAATTAAACTAAAACTCACATTTTTCTATTATTTCCATGTTGCTATAATGACTTTTCTTGAAGTATAAAAAAATCATTTATTTAATACTTTTTTAGTTTTTTAAATACAAAGAAATTAACGCGGAATAGTAAAAAAAGTCAAACAAAAATAAAGAACAACCAAGAAAAAAACATAAAATTAAAATAAAATCTAAATAAACTAATAATAAAAAAACATTTTCATTTTTATTATCTCTTTTAATAAAACTATCAACAAATAAACAAAAATAAACAAAAAATTAATAAATTAAAACAGAAAATAAACGAATTAGTAAAAAATAAACAAAAACCGAAAATAAATCAACAAAAATAAAAAATTAAACAAAAAATAATTCAAAAACAATAGATTAAGGAACGATTAAATAAAAAACGGATAAACAACATTAAAAAATTTAAAACATATAAATAAAATTATATTGACAAAAATTAAATCAAAATAAATAAACAATGATATCTACATGTATTTCAAATTTTAAAAAAATATGAAAAATAATCAAAAAATAAATTAAAATAAAACATTTGAAAGAATAAACATTAAATAAACAAAAACAAGAAATAAATCTAATAAACTGAAAATTAACACAAATGAAAAAATTAAATGAAATAAATAAAGAAACTAACAAATTTTAAATAAAATATTAACAAAATTGTTGAAAAATAAACATATAAATAATATAAAGCAAAAATATACGAAAATACAAATGTAACAAAATAAACAATGAATAAATGTAAAAAAAGCAAATTAAATTAATAAGAAATGAAAAAAAATACGAAAAAAAATTATTTTAATTAAACAATAAACCAGAATAAATAAAAAATAATTAATGATTTTCAAATTAAACAAAAATAAACGCAAAACAGGCCATAAATTAAGCAATTAAATTAAAAACAAATTTAAATAAAAAATATGCAAAACAAAGTAAGAATAATTGAAATCCAATAGACAAAATATAAACAAAATGTAAACAAATTAATACGAAAACCTAAAAAAAATTAATACAAAAAACAAAAAAAACAAAAAAGAATTTATCATAAATTGTATCAGGAACGAGATTTTGAGAGTTTGGCTGTGCTAGATGTTAATACACGAAATTGGAATTATTTTGCAGTTTGTCTCAATCAAAAATTTTAATTTCTGCAAAGAAAAATGTTTTTGAAACTTCAAGTGACAATTGCTTTCAAATCTGGTTTAAACGTGAAAGTGTCGTCTAAAAAAGAGTAAAAAAGACTATTCGTATCATGAATATTTCATTTATTATTTATTTCGGGATTTTAATATAATTGAAAGCCATGAGAAGCTGTCAGTCGTCGTTTTTTATTCTGCAATTAATTAGAATCAAAACAATAGCTTTATTATATTATAAAAATAGATGATTTTAATAAAAAATAAACCAGAGTAATGCTTTTTAAATGCGAGCTATACTTTCTTACAATACCTGTTTCTGTACTGTTTCCAAAGCTTTCTAAACTCAATACCTGGGAAATACTCGGGTGTGTAATTGCCCACCCGAAATTTAAAAGTATTTTCTAATTTGTGCCAACGGCTAAATTTATTGATGTAGAAAATACAAATATAATATAAATATATAAAATGAAACAATTTATTGGAATCTACGATACTGACCAATGAGAGTAAATTTCTCATCCAAGATTTATCTGTCCTACCGGCTGTGTATGAACTTTATTCTCCATCTGAAGTTTGTTTGCTTGGCATTGAAGCTTTTGTGATTCATTTTGTGGTGTGAATTACTACCCACACAACACACAGTTTTTATTAATTCTTTCTTTTTGTTCTATTTTCTCCATTTTATTTCAGTTCTTAATTTCTAGTTGTTATGTCTTCTTCTACTTCATCAATCCATCTAAACCTTAGTCTCCTTGTTTTTGTTTTCTTCCCCAGATTTCTATTCCAACACTGGTTTGGTTGTTGTTGTAGGACACAATTTCCAGGCATGGTCTAATCATCTAATGTATTGCTAATTATATATTGGCCACTTAATTCGTCCAGTTTTATTGTTCTTTCATATTAGGTTTCATTTACGTATATTTATCATACTATTCGGTCAAAAGTATCGATAAATATGTTTGAGAAATTCTGTAAAATTAAAAAAAAAGTCTATATTATTGTGTAAAGTTGGGAAAGACATAAAAAATGTAGAGAAATGCTTCAAAGTTTGTGAGAGATGAAAATGTCAAAAAAATTAATTAACCCAGTTAACAAAAATCTTATAATACTATATAAAATTATTGAAAACAAAAAGAATTCCAAATATTCTGAAATGTTCTGAAGGATTAATAGAACTCGAGAAAACATCACAATATCGGTTCATTCATATCATCATCAGAGTATTTGTCTAATATTATGAAATATTTTTATATATTGTGAAATGATACAATATATTGTAAAAATTGTTAAAAGATGCAATGAAAAAAAAAATTTTAATGTAAAAATTGCAAAATATAAAGGAATTTGTTATCAGAGAAATGTTGTAAAATCTTGACTATGTCTGTGTATTTTTGACTTTTTTCTTTATTTAATCTATTTTTTTGTTTAAATTATATCTGTTTATGCTTTGATTTTTTGGTTTCTTTTAATATGCTATATTAATTTTTCGATTTTTCGTTTATTTTCTCAATTTTTGTTTGTTATTGTTTTATGGTTACGTTTGTTTCATTTGTTATTTTAATTATTTCGTGTAATATTTATCTTTTTTCTTGTTTAATTTTTTAATTTTTGTTAATTTCTTGTCATTTTCTGTTCAATTTGTTATTTTTGTTTGATTTTGTTGTTTTTATTTTTTTTTTGTCAAAGTTATTATTTTGGTTTATTTTTTCTATTAATACTATATATATATATATATATAGTATAAATAGAAAAAATAAACCTATAAACCTATAAACTATATATATATATATATATATATATATATATATAGAATAAATAGAAAAAATAGACCAAAATAATTCTATATAATAATTATATATATATACATATATATATATATATATATATATATAAAATTAAAAATAATACGTAAAATATTCAGACGTATGATATATATGTATATGTATAACTCTCCTAAGACCAATGTGTGGCCACAAACAAAATCGACAGTTGTCTTTAAACATAATTTGTTGTCATTCTCGAGCCCCTGTGGGAACACACAAAAATTGTAAATGGTAGTCTATAACATTTTATACTGCAATAAACATTGAAATTTAGGGTCCTCTACCTTCCATCTTATCTATTGCAATTGACCGAGTTATTGAAAATCTGTCTCTTGTAGCCAAAAATCTTTTGGGGACGGTCCTTGTTAAACTCTTTCAAGGTCATATAGTGCATGCACATTTGTAACATTACCCCGTAACAGAACACCGTTGCGTACCATCACCCCGGAACGAAGTGCAGCAACAAGGACTAAAATGCTGCAACATCACAGCGCAAGATTTCTTTGCTCCCACTTCATAAAATCCAAATTTGGATTTGTTAGTAGATTTTACGTATAAATCCAAATTTACTGAAGTTTTGGTCACAACCTCGTTTGAAAAAAATTTTTATTTAAAAATCTTTTATAGAAACATCTAAATACAATGGGATTATTGGGAAAAATATAACTTTGCCACATTATTCAAAATTTGGTGATTTGCGCGTTTTTATAAATGACATAATTAGTATTTACGTTGTAACTTTATTTTGTCAAATGCTCCCTTGGTATCATGGTATCACGTAGTAAAATTAGATTTTTTGTTATCAAACGATTACAAAAGTACTTGTTTTGAACAAGTATTAAAATAGTTATACATTTTTTGTGACATAAAAAAATGTTTAAAAAATATGAGGTTATGTTACGAAAACCGCTGAAAAATAGGATTCATATGTAAAATGGACAAATAAAAATTTGCAAAAAATACCGAGTGTTCTATTTAAAATTACAATATTGGTATTATTTCCGGTTTAACCGAAAATGATATGTTTCATTTTTAGCATTTTTTTAAATCAAATCACATCAAATCAACTTATCTGTTTATTACTACAAATATTTTCTTATAAAATATTTTTGGGTTAAAACACATCAAATACCGAATTTTAATAAACCAAAAAAATTATATAAAATCTATACTTTTTTATTTGTCATTTTTTTTGTTTTTTATGAAAGTCGCTATATATTGGTAATTTGGTTTATTTTTTGTCTGTTATTTAATTTTTGAGTATTTTTATTTATTTGTTTACAATAAGTGCATAATACATATTTTTATTTATCTTGTCCAATTTGACAATGTGATTTTTTTTTGTTTCTCAATTGTTTGTTGTTGATTTTTGGGTTCTAGTATTATTTGTTATATTTTTTTATTGTTTTTCATTTATTTAGTTAATACGATATTTATTATTTATTATTTTATTCAATTCCATATTTTTTATTTCATTTATTTTTTATTAATCATTTAAATTGTTTATTTTTTAATTTTTTTTGTTAATTTTGTTTTATATTGTTTAATTTGCAATGTTTTTATTTTTACCATTTTTTGTTATTTGTTGTTTATTTTGTTTAGTTACCGTACGGTCTAACGGATCGCACACGTGAGATAATAATATAATAATAAAGTTTGTGTTTTTGCTTTATTTTAAAATCTTGATATAAAAGTACATATGGTGTAATAGAAAAATATAATATTCTGTTTTCTGTTTAGCGCACACCGCTAACTTACATGTTACAATTTCTAGAGAAGATTTTTCAAAAGTGCGGTGCTCTCGATCATATAGCGTATTCTGAAGGGTTAATTTAAGTTTTTTATTATCACCGTGTAGTGTACTCTTTGTTTAATTTCAACATTATTTTTACTTAATACAATTATTTTTCATTATTTTTCTATTTAAACCGGTCAAAAAAAGTTGTTAAATATTAAAGCTCGACGTGCCGCGTCTAAACTTCAGGCGTTTTTGGCTCTCGGGGCTGAAACGATTGTATATTTTTTAATTAAAATTAAGAAAATTGCTTTCGTATACATATGAATAAAGGTTTAAACTATTCTGCTATCGAATTAGTTTTTTTTGTCATCATTTTTTCATCGCAAATGACATTTAAAAAACCTTATTTAATATTGATGTTTAGGCATAAACCACGGCATTTGTTATGCAAATAATCAAAAATCTAATCCGATAGCCGGATAGATTGTTGATAAACAATTCTCCTTAAATTAATTAAAATACAAAGTCATTTAAGAGCTACACCTCTATTGGTAGCAATTTGTTGTGTTTTTACTGCCGTAATGTATTACTATCTGTATGAATTGCGTACAGAGCGTGTCCTAAAACACTTCACGTATTCGGGAATATTTAAATCTTTTTATGCACCAGTGGCCACGTAGATCGTGCTTCTCGGCACCTTGCCCATTAAGAAATTGCGAAACGTTGTGAAGCGTCGATCCTTGATCTTGAAATATCAAGAAATTTCAAAAATTGCCATATATGTACAAAAAATTTTGATTGTTGTTTAAATACCAAATTGACCTTTGAACTTTCTAAATAAAAAGAAATATCAAAAATTATCTCAAAATGTTAAGAAAGTATCAATGTTAAGAAAATATGATTAATCAAATATCAAATTAGAATATTTATAATTATTCAATAATAACAACACTATAAATGATTTATTTATTACTACATGGAGGAATGACATTATAAGTATTTAATAATTATAAATATTGAAATTTCATCTTAAGCTAGATGCAATTGCAAATAAAATTAGTATTTGCAATACTCGTGCGAATCAAATATTATTTTATAATATACTTTTAAGAAGCTTCATGTTAAATATTACAATCGAATGGCGACAGTATTTTCTGTTCATTTTTATCATTTTTACGAAAAATGGACATGACATTACAAAGTAATCAACAGAGAACGTTATAATCAAACCAATTAAAAGTACAATTAAAAGTCTCTAATAAACAAAAAGTGCCCGTAACAAATTAACTATAGTAGGGTAGTTAATAATACAGCTGAAATGCATCAAAACATTTAGTACCTCTAAAATTACATTTGCAAAATTTGATATAAGTTTCTATTTTCAACGTCATTTCAACTTAAAATTTACCTAATTATTACTTGCAATAGGCGTTTCTTTGTAACCTAATAATATTAGTCTATCTTTTTTAAAAGTTTCTTTGTATGAATCTGTCCTCTAGTTATAAATTCAACGCATAATACTCAAAAAGAGAAAAAACTGTTTAATAAAATTATATTTATGAAAACAAAGCAAGTTTTTGAAACTGTAGTAAAGTATAATCAAATGTATACGCATATTTATTTTTATACCTTTCGTGGAAATTCCGAAAAATAAAGAACGTAAGCAATTAACGTTAATTAAAATCAATGGGGGATGGTACTGTATACATTTGTAAGTCACACAAGTGAACGCAATCTTGCAATTAGGTAGAATCGCTGTTGTTGTATGTTATATATGTTGACAGTGTAGTGATGTTGACTTTCAACAATGGCTGTTCCTGCCATGTTTGTCGGCTGTTTATGAATATAATTCAGCGGCAGCGTTGAAATTGAACCATCGATATTTTCAATTGTATAGAATTATGAAAATAATAAAGAAATTAAAGAGTGCGTGCAGCTGATACCCGAATGTATGAAAATTACACGTAATAGCACATTATTCATCTATCGTGCGAAATAATGGCATGCGTGTGACAATATGACTCAACTTTTAAGTAACATTTCAAGTTAATTTACGACCATCCCATTTACGTGTTCGCGTGCCGCCAGAGAGCATATGGAATGCATTTGGATATTGTTGTATTTTTGTGTGGTATACGTTGTCCTCGATCATTGTCTTCAAATCCACGTGCATTTTCGGGGCACGCTCTCATAGGAAAGTTTATTGTGTTTGGAAAAAGTTTCCAAACACAGGAAGCGATATGAAAACTTTATCAAACGAATAATGCCAATAATATAAATCCTTTTAAAAACTTTAAATTAAACTATGGATGTATTATAGATCGATATTTGATAAGTTTTTTCCGTGCTGCACATAAATTTTCTTGTAAACGGTTCGTTTAGTTTTATTTGTTTCTTTTGTAGTCTCGGCGGAATAAATTTGTCGCAACTCTCAACTACAATTGATAAACTATAACTTTGATTTAGAATACAAATGTCTCACTGAAAGCCGAGAACTATTGGGTATTTATTGCTTCAGTTTGAAAACTAAGTAAACATAATTAGAATATATATATTTGTTCAAAAATTCTATAAAGTGTATATTGAAGTTATTAATTTTCAATGAGCCTATACTGTATTCGTAAACACTGTACTAGATTTGATATAAGAAACTGCTAAGTATCATACAGATTATACAATAAAAATATATGTATATCATTGATTTATACGATCTAACATTTTCTATAATTTACATTGATGCGGTTAACAAGTATCAAATTAAAAAATAACCATTTACTCGTTTATGAATTTAATTAATTTCGCAATTAATTAATTTGTTCTGCATAGAATTAATCCAAACCGATTCCTTCATCCGCAGCAGCAGCAGTAGCAGCAGCACAATCGAAATTAAAGTCGCACTATACGTTTCGGCAGCCCCGCGGCAATAAATTAAAACTTCCAAGTAGATACGCGCCCGAAAACTCAAATTGAATATCACGTAATTTCAAACTACAGCATAGCAAGTTAATTATGCTTACAACACACGAAAACAGAATCATCCGCACTAACGCGCGCAAATCGAATAAGCAAATTATTAAATA
>JARJEC010096188.1:0-23631 GCA_030264575.1 Tachinus sp. AB-2021 | reverse complement strand
CACAAAACCGGAAACTTGCAAAGGAACACAATAACTTGTGGAAAAACTGTCAGGGGATGAATCACACAAGAGTATTCCTAACAGAACCAACACAAAATACTGAAAAGGAAGTATCGCAAATGAGACGAACCAAACTGCTAAGGCTCACAGGACTGATGACCGACATTGTAGTCTTAACAAACACATTCATAGATTAGGTATACAAGAAAATCCACTATGCCGCGGATATTTGAAGGACGAAGAGACTTCCCAGCATCTGCTGTGTGAATTCGAAGAATTCAACATGCAACGGTTAGCATATGCTTGCCAAAATGAACTCATTTTGGCAAGCATATGCTAACCGAAGGAGAACTGAAAATAGTCTATTGGCAAAAACTCCTGGACTTCATAGAAGAGACAACTGCTAAAGGTGTAAGATGTCAGAGGTGCACAATAAGACCATCAGAACCTTAGTGCAGGGACGCTTGACGAACCACCTCAGGAGAAAATAGGTTGCAATATAGCTGTACGAATAGAAGAAAAATTATCCGAGCTACATGTAGCTGTTCCTCAAGGATCTGTGCTTGGTCCTTTTATATTTTTATTGTACGTTAATAATAATTGTACTTCTCAAATGCTCACTTCTCTCTTTTTTCTGTGCAAGCGTTTACTACGAGCTATAATAATCCTTTATGACAAAGCAATTCGTGTTAATAAAATACATCTTGGACCTAGTTCTTACCTAAAAAGTAAGAATTATTATTAATTTTATTAATTATTAATTGATGTTTTGATTGATTAGTGTTGTTTTAGTTTATATCGTTTTTTTCGTAAAATATATCTCAGTATTTTTTTTGTCACTATTATCTGTCCCTTAATATTTCCACCACAAAATGTTTGCCAGATATATTCATAAATTTGCAACCAATAAGTAAAAATACAACATTTCTTGGCTAATGATCGATCAAAATCTATATTAGTCTTGCCAAGTACAACATGTTAAAATAGCAGATATTATGTCAGAACCTCTGCATTTGATAAAGGTTGTGCCGCAAGGCTCCAGTTTAGGTTAATCTGTGCAAATCTATAGAATATTAAAAAATATACAAATATGTAAATTTATCTATAATTTCTCTTACATGATTTATTAGCAGCATATGGCAGAATAAATGAAGATCTTGAATTGCTGCACGATTTTTTGATAAAACAAATTCTAGTTATTAAAAAAATGTTAAAATAAAAGTTACAGAGCAACTTTGTTATCACCAAATTTTTTGCGAGTTCTCAACTGAATTGTAGGCCCTAACTTTTGTTTGAAGATTTTTTTCAAAACTATTATAGAAAATATTTTAAAAAAGCACCCAATAAAAAACGCCGTTTTTTCTCTTGTAGCACTTTCCCTTTGAAAGTTATACAAAAGTTTTATATAAAAGTTATTTAAAATATTTTTCTACACATATTTAAAAGAAAAACATTACATATATATAAAAAAAATATATATAATCGGTTTATAGCGTTCTTCGTCGCTTTCCGACACCTAATTTCCATTTTTCTCGGTTTATCCAGAGGTCTTTCGTGAGTTCTCTGTTTCTCATTTCCCCATCGATGCCTTCACTCCAGCTTGTTCTAGGTCTACCCCTCCTCCGTCGTCCTGCTGGGGTCCATGTCATGATTTGTTTTGGTAGCCTGTTATCCTCCATTCTCTGAACATGTCCGTACCATATCAGTTGTTTTGTTCTTATATCGTAGGTAATTGTATGGTTGACTCCCATTATTTCCCTCACTCTTTGGTTGGTGATTCTTTCCATTCTTGATATCCCAGCGGCTCATCTCCAATTGTATATTTCTGTAGCGCGTAATGTATTCTCTGTGGTCTGCTTTAACTGCCATACTTCGGAGCTGTATGTTACAACACATGTTTGTTTATTTTTGAGATGTTTTTGTCCCATAGTATCGGATTCATCATTGCTATGGCCTTCCTACTTTGGATGTTTCTAACTCTGATTGCTCCATCCAGCAGCCCGTCCTCGGTCACTTTTATCCCCAGGTAATTGTATTCTCTGGTGTGTTTAATTACTCCTCCATCTTCCAGCTCGATATCCTGCTTTGCCCCCCCCCCCAATGCACATATACTGGGTTTTTTCTATGTTGACTTCGTGTCATATATCTAACAGAGTTTTGATATCACAACTAGAAACAATGATGTGTAATATAAAAAAATTAATAAAAAAATCCATCGTTTAGGCTTTTTTGGTTTTTAGTATCATCGGCTGCTTGCAGGATACTTGTTTTATGTGTTTGGATTCTTCTTCTACTTGGTCTAATATGTTATTGATTGTTTGTAAATCTCTATAAGTTGTATTTTGTTGATTATTTAATTTTTTCTATATTTGTCAAAGCTTTATGTTTAATAAAAATAGATTTAGCGTTTAGTTTCTAATTGGCAATACGTCTTACGTTTGACTCTCACACCTTTAACTTGATATTATTTTGTTGTCTAATAATTAATTTACTGGTGCTGGTTTAAAAAAAATACTTTTTAAAAATTTATGATTTATGATTTTATTTGGTTTTTTAGTTTTTCCATTGTCTATTTTGTCTATATTAAATGGCACACTATTTATGTTCTTGAGTATATCTTGTGTTTCTTTTTAAATATTTTTATGTAGTTGTTTTTTACCAAATTACAATAGTTGCTAATCAATTACTTTGTGAATAATTTTTCACTATATTTTATTCGTCCGGCGTCTGTCCATGTGCTTTATTATAAAAAAACAAAATTGTTTTTAATAACAATGTAATTAATTAATATAACAAAAATGTATAAAAATTGATTTATAATAAATAAAAATTGATTTATAATAAATAAAAATTGATTTATAATAAATAAATCAATTTTGTTTTACTTTTGGTACTTTTTTAGTGCGCGGTTACATATGAGATATGGGGAGGAATCATGTTGCGTATGTACAGTTGAGCATGATATTATCTCACGCTTTTATTCTCTACACAAATCATGATATATGTCTTTATACCTATAACCTTTGACGTTTCCTGTATTACTTACATTCACATCTACCTTTCCTTTTTCTTCTTTCTTCTAATCTTGAGTTTTTTAGTTTGCTAGTATGATAGTATGTTCTTAGTTGTTTTATATATTTGTACNTTTCTATTTGGGAATATCTATTTCTTTGTGTTTTGTGTCCTCTTGTTTCAAGATTTATTCTGAACATTTCCAAAATTTTAATTTTTGTCAGTTTTGCGATAGCGTATAGTCTATTGGGAAATGCTTCGTCAATTCTGTTATTCTACTTTCCGTGAGCAATTCTATTCTTTTCCTTTTTATTTCTGCAATTTTTTTTGGAACTATTATTTCCTTTTCTGATTCTACGGAAAAACAGGCAACTTTTGCATTTTTACAATTTTGTAGCATGATAGTTGGCACTGTAACCAAGCTACTGTTTTCAAATTTCTTTTGGTTGATTGCAAAGCTAGCTAAAACGCAAAAAGAAAAGTGTTTCATACAAAAGTCATGAATTTTTTTCCGTAGAATCCAAATCTACAACAAAAAATGGAGGTTCTTATTTAAGATTTCAAAGTTGCCTCTTTTTTATAGGTTCTGATGTCCACTTCAAAACCAACCACACTTGTTTGAAACATATTTTGTGCGATGCATATTTTTGAGAAGTTCCAGTGGATAAATTAAAATGGATCACCTGGTATATTACATTATAAAATTGATAAAGCGACTACGATTAGGTTTATAATTAATTAATAATTGAACCAAATTATGAACGTTTGTTAAGGAATACAGTTTTAAATGTTATATTTTTAATTTATTTATTTTATTAGACTGGATTTGCTATTTCTAGCATCTTTAATGGAATTATTGTTGTTATGTTACTTATGTTTTTGGTATGTTTTCTTGGCTCTATCTGACTGCCCATCTTTCTAAGAATTGCAATATGTTCATTTTTGTATTTATATTGTACCTATTTTAGTTATTACAGTAGATTTTGCAAACTATTATTAGTATTATTAGTATATTCAAATAGCAAATTTTAATTATTTGAAAATATATCATTAACAATTAAATGGAAAACACAGTGTTTTTACGTTGGCATAACAATATAATATACAAATTATAACACACAACATATGTTTCGCTAATGTAGATCCATTTTCTTGAAACGCCCCTGGCTCTAACCTATGCACGCAACGTTGATTCATTTCTAGCGTTAATTGAATTTAAGTTACTTCGTGCATTTTCACATATTAATTATAAAGTAGATCAATAATAGTAATAAATTATTAACATATGTGGGCAGTTAGCATATGGGTATCAACCGTGCATTTTCATATATTAATAAGGGGCATAACATTTTGTTAACAAAAATTAACATTATTAAAATAAAGTTTTGGAATGCCTTGTGAAAATAAAAATGATTATTTTAATAAAATGTGTTTACAAAGTGTAATATTACCGTATTATAAATTAATTTTCTATCAATGTATTTACTTTTGAAACAAATGTCTGCCAAGCAAATTGATAATCTGCAAGCAGACATTGCCCCCAATCCAGTTATGCAGGTTTAATCGATATTTTAAAAACACCTATTACTAACAGTAATGAATGCAGCTACTTAATGCATCTATAGAAATGATTACATAATTCAAACAATTCGGCAATTATTAGTAATGGAAAAATAAATCATCAAATTTATAGTTAATTGTGACCAGATAATTAGTACTTAAATTACGCCTTTGCATGCTTATAATGACCGCTAATTAATGGTCAAAGTTTTATCTTCAACGTAACACTTTTGTATATTATTCGATATCTATTAAGTGCGATACAAAGCAGGGAAGTTTATGGCTATCGTCTCGGCCTGATAAATGTAACCAATAAATCCTCGAAGACATAATTGACTACCATCTTCTCTATAGACAGCGTGTCGAGATAAAATCAGGTGGCTTGGGTTAAATCAGGTGGCATGGGTTATTAATTTTGTTAATGCTTCTTATGTTTCTTAAGGAGATTGGTTAATGTCATAAACTGATGCTGCACAGTGCAATAAATCATAAATTATATTTAAGAACTTTATATAAATTCAATTTGAATTAGGATTTGTATCTTAATTTACCAACAACAACAAAATGTTAATATGGTTTGTAATAAAACATTTCAACTATATTATTATTTAATTTTTTTATAAATAATTTAAATGAATTTTAATCAAAACTAAAGTAATAATTGTATTATTTCTTTAAAAAGTAAGTATTTCATTTACTCTAAAGTATAAAACTTTTATAAATATATTTAGTTTTTCTGTAACCAATCACTTCTTTTAAATAGATGTAAATAATATTATATTAGTTTCCAAATCAATAAAAATGGTTGAATCTAAGAATACCTTTCTTTACACATCTGAATTAAAATAAAATGATTGTGTAATATAATGCTAAATTAGAGGTTTTTTTAAATTAAAATCTTACATTTAAAACTTCAACTTCAGTTATCAAATTTTAGTCTTTATATCTATCTCTATTTGCTATTTATTTCAAGCAACATTTTGATGTAGATGTGGATGTGAATATCTTTATTTTATGATATAATAATACAGTTTTTATAGTTCAATATTATTTTTAGTCTTTTAATTATTTTATTTTTAGATTTTTAATTTCTCCATTTTGAAATTTTACTATTTTTGAAAACCAAAAAGTGTACTTTTTAATTATTGAAATTTATTTAAAAATTTCTATTGATATTTGTTTAGATATTTTGCAACATTCAACTGTCAGTTGAGTTTTAAATTAGTTAACGTATTGAAATTTCTTAAATAATTTAGTAATAATCTTTTGAATTTTAGTTTTTAGTTTAGCTAACTGTAAAAGTCTTCTTTATAATTTTATGTTTTCAATTTGTAAATTGCTTGTACAAATTAATTACTTGTTTTCATTTTAAATAATCTTACTAAAAAGACATTTTACAAAAATGTACATTATTGTCACAATAGCTTACATGATAATTCTCTTTACAGCAATCTTATTTCACAATATTTTGTAATTTGTTAGTTTGTGACATATTGCACAACTTATATATTGACATCTCAAAATGTTATAATTATACTAAAGTAGGACTTTTTCTGTACTGTTTTGGTCTCTTATTGTGCACCATTTTAGCAGTTCCGTGGCTTCTATGACGTCCACGAGTTTTTGCATAGGCAATGCCTCTAACTTGTCGTATGTTAGTTAGCAGTGGTGGTATATTGTGAAGCAGCTGTGCGCTGCACAGCTATGCTTCACATTCGCACAATTTATTCAGTCATTTTATATACTAAATTTATGAATGCTAAGTCTAGTGTATGTTTGCAGTTTGACTCAACTTATTGCGATAATACTATTTGATCTTTTTTGTTGGCCATTTAAAAATTAATTAAAATAATTAAATATAATTATGTTAAAAATAATTATGTGTGATTTATTTATTCCACAGATTGCTGTATTTCCCGGATTTGTGTTGCCTGTCCACTTTCAGGTTCCCTTCCATGCCTTGAATGTTTAGTATCATTACCAGCTGTACTTATCTCTAGACTGTCTATGAAAGCCAGAACCAGTTTTGATTTTATTACTACTTACTGTGCCGCTTAGCTATTAGAGATGATGGTATTTGTCTGCTAGAATGTTGTCATCTTTCTAGTACACTAGTCAATGGTGGCCACTATTATCTGACTAGCTGTTTTGCCCAATGTTTGTTGTCCTATGCATAGGTATTTGTTTGTCCATTTGCCCCAAGGCGACATTATCACATCAAAAGACCTTTGAATGCGGTGACTTTTTATAAAGATTGATTTTATTATTTTAGGGATTGTTTTTTATGCGACATGAGTGTTATACTCATCTTGTATATTCCAAGATCAGATACGTTTCAGTTCTTATTATTCCAATTATCAGAAAGTTCAGGAGCGGTAATTTCACTCCATATTAGTGCCCCGTATGCGATGTTGGGTTTAATTAACACTGTTAATAACTAGTCATAGTAGGTGTCACATACCATATGCTCCGGCCTTAATTTTTGTTGTAAAAATAACCCGTGTGGCATTTACAGTTACGTTTTTCAGATATTTTACTTTCTTTGTCATTGCAAGCATGACAACATGTCGAGCATGTGCCGCTTTAAAGTTTTTATTATTTTGTTTTGTCGTCTTATAAAAGGGACGATTGCAGTTTTATTTATTTAGGTTTACTGATAACTTTTCTTTTTTGGAAAATTTCTGTTAAGTATAACAAAAATTTATCATTTAATTACTGTAGTTGGTTATCGATAACGAGACAACATAGTTGAGGTAAAATTATGCCGCTCTGTGGCACCTACCAAGAATCTTTCTCTTCCAGTTTTTCCATATATCAATATTTTGACAGTATTTCTTAGTATTAAGTCCAGTTTTGTACTTAAAATGGCAATTCTTGTCCCTCCATTTATCATGAATTAGAAGTAAAAATGATATTATTAAAAACCTCGGAGAAATTTGGGCCCACAGAGCAATTTCCTTGCATTGCATGGCCGTTTTACAATTGTTATAATACTATTTGTAAAAATGCTCTAATTAAATGTATTAAATGCTATATTTAAAAAAATCATGTCAAATGGATTTGAATATTAAATAAAACTTTTAAAGCTTTACTTGAAAAAAACAGATTTTTTCTACAATCGTCAAAAAACGAAAAAACTACAGCATTTTTAACCGTTAAAAACATTTTCTTATTTTAATTATATAGTTGTATATTGAAATTTACATCATTTATTTCTTACATTTCTAATAAAGCAAAAGCGTTTGATGTTTTTAGGTTTTACGTATTTATTAAGCTAACCTCACTATATGATTTGTCATTACGATTTTGAGCATGACAACTTTCACAATCGCACTGAAATATTTGCGGTGTTCTCCATAATCAAATTTTTACAATAAAAATTATCAAAAGCATTATAAGATTGTCGTGGATAGTAAGTATAGTAATCTACTAGCATATAATGGCTATTATTTATAGTTTTTATGCAAACGGTTTTTTTTGTTTCCCTTGTTGCGTGCGTTTAATCTTGTGATGTTTTTCGAACACATCTTATATTATTTTGATATGGGGTACGGGCGTTCAACGTTTTGATGCATAAAAGCGCCAATATAAAAAAAGTGGTTGGAAAACGTCGCGATTTTAAATATACACGACACTCAAGAAGAGACTTGCATAAAAAGTGTAATAGGTACTATGATTGCAAAAGTATTAAAGTATTAAACTTATTACATACTTCACAATCTTTTGGAATAGTTTTTGCATATTTCTTCCATCACCATATTTTACCAAGCAGTCAGATACTTCACATTGGGTCATTATTGAAATTATAATAATGCACACACAAACCAACACAATTGAAATACACGATTAAGTACGGTTTTTTATGTAAAAAATGACATATATGAAAATGAAGCTTTGCTAAATTTAAACATAAGTTTTGAGAGTGGCAACGCGATTGTGCTGCTCTGGGTAGTGGGGACGGAATTTAAATGCAATATACAAAGCCACCCAGCTGTTTCAATCTTATGATCAACTGTGCTACCTTTTTTTGAACCAGCCGTCTGCATTAGAAGTTCTTAACTCACAGTGCGAAAAAAATTTCATGGTTTTTTTACCTTGGCGACATTGCCAATTTTTGCGTATCCGTATACGTATTTCTGCACTAAGAACTGGTATTCCATATGGTTGTAGGAAAAAACATGCTCTACGACAATACTCATTTGAATAATATTATCAAAATAGTAAAATGCTACGCTAACTATTTTGATAATATTATTCAAATGAGTATTGTCGTAGAGCATGTGGTGGACTTCCATACCAATCAATATACATAATAATATATATATATATATATATATATATATATATAATTTGTAAATCGTCATTTTTGACAATTTTCTGCTTATTTACGCGCAGTGAAACTAGTTCGATAAAATATGTCACTTGGCTTGTAGCTTTAAAACACTCGGTACAAAGTTGTTGTCACTAACAAATAGAAAAATTTTAAACAATATAAAATGAAATTGAAACAATCATGAATAATAATCGAAACAACAAACTTCAATCAAATATAGCATGTGCTAATTTCAAAGTTATATTTAAGATTAAAATCATTGAAATATTGAAAAGTTAAACTATGATAATAAATTTAAATCGATATATAATTTGATTAATGGTATTCATTCATCAACATGCCAATAGTTCACATACTCATTAGTTACATATTAATTACGACATTCACATAATAGCGCTTGTTGGGGTTTGTTTACATACAAAATCATTACTCACTCACGTATCCTTAATGTTCGTAAAATACTATTAGTAGATTAGAAAATTGATGCCGGCATATTTTGTGAGTAAATGGGGAGAGCAGATTCCCAAGTGTCTGGTAGAATGATTTTAGGGCGAAATACAAGATAAATGATGAAAAAAGCAATGTGATTTGAATGTAAATGTGAAGAGTGGGAATTTTATAGCATTCATAATTTTAAATCGAACATCGATTTTGTTAAACGCTTCGTGGTATATTTAATCAATCAGCGCATTCCATGTTCCTCTGGTTGTATAACTGGTATTACTACGTTGATTGATTGGTTGATTCTGTTTATAACGGAATGCCTCTTAAGCCCATTATTGTCTGATATGTTTTTATAATATATTATAGGTTTATAAACAAAAATAGAATTTTAAAAAGTTTCGTACGATTTGTCATATTTTTAATGTATAGAAAATAATAATTTTAGTTAATAAATTATTTATAGGTTATTCAATAAAATCATTGAAAAGTAAATTTTTACTGGAAATTTTATAAATTTGTTTTAGGCGAAAAATCTGCAAAAAGTATAAAATATAAATTTAAAACAATGGCGTTTTGTAATATACCGGCTCACTTTAGCATAGCGTGGAGCTCAATGAATTTAAGCACGACTTTTTGTTCTTTATTTCATTCATAACAATACAACAATGGAAGCGTACATAAATACAAATGTAAGGTTCATTCAAATGGCCGCTTAAATATATGCTATAATTTTATTATATTGTTACTTTAAATAAAACATAGTACATCATTTAATAGTATATTTAGATTGTCAAATTCTCTAACATCGGATAAAATCATCCGTTTGATATTTGATTGAACATAGCTTGATGTAAAGGTAGTAAGTAGGTAGATAAATTTCTTAATTTAAACTAGTAACTATATAACAACCATAAATATAACTGAAATCATTAAACGATCCATTAACTGACCCAACTGGAAAACGAAAAGACTATTCTATCTACCACTAAAGCGATTTAATTGCAAATTTTGCAAATTTCCCACTATTAGGAGTTCCACAACAACCCACAGAAAGGCATTCATGTTGTTTGCTGGATTGAATAAGCATCTGCCGCTTTTACTGGTTAAACTAGTGAAGATTACAGTGTTTTAGTTCCTCGCGATATGCAAAGTGTTGCAAACCCGTGTTTACTCTAATCCAGCAAATTGATAAGTTCGGTCGTGATGCGCTCTCTCATCCTTTGAGCATATTTAACTAGACGCAGCTCTCCACACTAGACATGCATATCCTAATATACTCTCAAGTACAAACTTTAGCCTTATTAAAGCAGCATTTCTAAATGTACCTTATGAATGCGAGTCGTAAATTTGTAGTAAGAAAATTAGATTAAGTACATTATGGAAGTGCAGATTTTTTATATAGTTTTTATTCAATAAAAATATACTCTATGAACTAAATAAGAACTTATGGTAATAAGAGTAATAACAAATAAAATCAATTTGCAAATATTTCGTACGGGGAAAAGTTTATGGTATTTAAATTAATTATCCAAATATTTAGCTTGTGTAAATAAATACCGATACCAAATTATTGCATTCTGAAAATCAAAATTTTAATTAAGTTTATAAATATTTAACTATTAAATTCAATTGTCAAAAATTAGGTGAAACGTTTAAAGCTAACATCATACTATGCGTTGTCACTAGTTCTGCAAATTCGGTCCGTTGCTTACCGAACAAAGTTTTAAAAGGAAGCTGTCAACTAGAAACCGCATCCATTTTAACCGGACAGAAACGCATAGTGTGACACCGACCTAACTGAATTAATCAAAATTTATTTTAACATTATATTACTTATCTACATACTCCATAAAATCACCAGTTTTTTACATCAGCAATTTAATAATTACCAATCATTGTTGATTACCCTAAGAAAATCTGTTCACACTTGAATATTTTTATGTACAATGCTAAGGAAATCATGTTAAATATTTTTTTATAGCGGTAATAAAATAAACAATTGATTTTTACAGTTCATACTATATTGAAATTAATTATAATTTATCATTAATAATAGAAAATATAGCGACATCCATAAGTCAATCTACAAGCATTAAGGGCGTTGTGCATGCATTTTTAGCTAAAATAAAGAATAAGTACCTTTAAAATACATTTTAGAAAAACATCATTTTAATAAATTAATTTTTATATATTATATTTTCCTATGTGCTACGGAGGATTTTTAAATAAATAATTTTTAATTAATTAATTTTGTATAGAAATTTCAAAAAAATTGTAAAACACATACAAAATAGACCAATTTTAACAAATAAGCAAGCAATAAAAAATATTGACAACTACAAACTACAAATTAAGTTTTGAAAAATAGCGCCAATGTGGATACTAAGAAAACTTGCTCTTGGTTCATCTGCATGCATTCTAAGAAAGTACCAATCACTCAAATTTCTTTCTACTTCCCAACCTGCGACCGCAAATTCAAATTCAAATTCTATTGACTGTTTACTACACAACACCCTTAAATGTGGATATATTATTTAAACACCATTTTTAGAACAAATAAATATTTTTTACTAATTAGTGATAAAAATTTCAGAAACAATAATTAATTTCTTCTTAAAAGTCTAACATCACTTATGAAAGTTTACTCTGCCATAAGCAGCAACAATTTTATGCAGACACTTATCATAAAAGCTTGTGAGTGTACTTCACTAATTGCTGCATAGTACTGAAACAGGAAATGAAATTGATTATAAAATTTATTTATTACCATCGCTCACTCAGCTCTTCTTATTAAATATTTGTATATTACTAATAAAGCGTCTCTTATGCCAATAGCCAGATTACTGCTATACTTTGGTCGATTAACAGATACAATAATTACTTGAAAATTAAGCAATAACTAAGTGGGGAGTGGGAAACAGAATATAAACTGTGAAACTTCAGATTTGATTAGACTAATTTCAATAGTGATGTTTTGCCGACTGATTGTGTGGCCGAAACATTCAATTATATGGTTTTCCATCCGTAAGATAAGCTTAATAGTTAGTATAGATATATAAATACAAAGTGAAACAGAGCGTACTTGAACGTTTAATACACTGTATAGTACTGTTTGTATAGTATACTTAATAGGTTGTTACGCGAACGGTGAATAGCTTTTGCTTTGGATTGCGCACGTATCTTATCCTTTTCTTCTTTTCTCATTCCAACGTTATTGTGGAGTGTAGACAATTGTTAGAAAATTATTAAGTTAGTTACGTCGACAGTGTTATATTGACGTATAAACATTTAAAACTTTCTTAATTAAATTATCTTCTATTTTATGAAAACCTATATAACGTACAGAAACAATTATATCTAAATGAACACGAACAAAGTTTTTCTTTGTAGTCTAAACACACTCTTCCTTTTTCATTTATTTTTGTTATAGGCTAAAGCGTTGCGCACTTATTTAAATAAATACTTGGGTGTGCTTGGAACACACACAAACTAGAAGTATTTGCAACTACTTTTGTTATTAAATTTATAGTAATCACTTACATTGTAAATAAAATCTGGACCCATCTGGCATGATATTTGTCAAAATAACTTGAAATAAAATCTAGATATCTCAGAAAGCGTTGCTTGTCTAAACCACTGAATTATATAGAACTGGACCTTGCACATTAAAGGGCATAGCAAATCTGGCAGATCGGCTGCGATGCGTCGACCTCTGCCGACCCGTCATACCACAATGTAAAAAAAGTGCCGAGAACCGTCCAAGGCAGCGTATCGCCCCCGATCTCTCAGATGTGCGATGCCCTTAAATCAAATGTGCCTCACACGTAGCAATTTTCTTTTAAGTTATTTATTAAAACTAGAGGACATGGACTTGGCGTACTAAAACTTTTTCTTCCTTTCATCGTCTCAATTTATGGAAATCGTATAATTTGCAATTTTCAATTAAAAAACAAGTACTTTATTTCACACATATTATACAATATAATATAAAGTGTATATACAGTGTAAAATTAGGTGATCTTAAGCATACGTCTGACCACTTGCTGGTTTTCAACATAACCTATTCAATTAAGTTATCAATTATGACAATTATACTTCAAAAACATATGGATTTGTTAACTTTGATTTATATGTCAAATATGGGTGTAAACAAATTGTTACCAACATAACATATGTTACATATTCAATAAAAAAATTTAAAATTTTAACATATATTTTTAAATAAATACTAAACTTTTTGAGTTATGCGTGAGACATACATACACACATGCATACAAACATACATACATGAAATCTCGATTTCAAATTTTTAAGGTGGAACCTATACTTTTCATTTAGGAAGGAACAGAGGGGTTGGTGCATTGTGCACAGGCATCTCCGTCAACATTGAAACTAATTTATATAAAATTCAATGATCAAAACTGGATATTTAATGACATTTAATTAATTTTTATGTTTATTATTTATAATGTATCAATCGGTTTTGCTATACCTACATTTAAAATATTAATTGTAAAATTATCGTATAGTGTGCATGCGATAATGATTATTTTACCATCAAAGTACGATAATTATTGTCGTTTTGGTAACACTGCATAATGTATATAAAAACTAATAGTGTCCTAGTTCATTTCCATTCGATCTCTGCCTGTATCCACAATCTTAACTTTTCTAATTTGCTTCATCAAAATTGTCCGTTTTTTTACTTACATCTTTATACAGAAACTTTGAAAATCAAACCGTTTTTTAAATAGTTTTTTAGCATAACTTTTCCAATTTATTGCTTAGCGAATTATCTTCATTGATGTTAGATTATTGGCACCATATATTGATGAAGTAATAATAAACATATCAGAATATGTATTTCAAAATCAGGTTGTTATACATAGTAAAATTATTGATAAAATACAATCCGGATAAACAAATGATATCCTAAATTGCGTGTAAAATAGCCATAAACGATATTACACAACGATAAATAAAACAATGTGTGCTCTAGAAAATAAATTTCTCTTTTTATACATAAGATGTTGCGGAAAAAGTTACCGACTCATCCGTGACCAAATTATATCCGAACTGCCAAAACAGCTCTATAAATTAAAAAACAAACCGATAAATGTCAATAATTTTTAAGTTGGGTTATTGTGAGAATAAAATAATGGGTACCTACAAAGTTCTTTTTTTCCCAAATCACCATACATAGGGACTTAAAGATTACAGGTGAGATGTTAATACGGAATAAAAGGTACATAAACTGTGATAATCTTCTAGATCTTTTATAATATATAGTTTCAACAATAAAGTGGAATGGAGTTTTTTACTTTTATTGTAGCGGAGATAAATAAAACAGTTTTAAAAAGAAAATATTTGAACTTGTGCGTTTGAAGAGATTTTTTTTATTATAAATAAACTTTCGAGTGCAGCAGCTCGTGGCTTTGCTGTGTTTGATTGATTAGAAAACGAGGGGAAAAGTCTCTGCCAAGTTTCGATCGATGTTTGATAAAACCGCGGCAATATTTAAGCGGAAGTAGCGACGAAAATAATCAGCAATTATTACACGTGCTTGTGTATTAACTATGACACAACCGCAAGAGTTGATTGTGCATAATAATAGGCATGCATTATGTGTATATTTAATTATATATCCGGAATATTATGTTATGTAGGTCAGTGTGGCGGATCAACTTTTGAACTTGAAAAATATATTTTGACTTATACTACTTAGTACAACTATAAGAAGAACAAGAACATAATGCTTGAGATGCGATTCTTATACTGAGAGTAAAAGTGGTCAATTCTTTGTGTACATGTTATATTTTTATAATTGGAATTTTTAGTTGCTTACTTTAAACTATTACTATTTTTTAAATTTCAATACTGATCCGATATATTTTTATTAACTACCATATCCAATAAGTGTAAAATTGTACAATTTCATTTACTTAATACATTATTTTATCGTTTTGTTTTATTGCATACAACATTTTCAAATAGTTGTTTTTGCAAAAAATGGTAACTAAAAAATACAAATTTTAAAGAGAATAAAAAAGTTTGTTTAAAATGTTATAAAGCTCAAAATTTGAAATTATTTAATAATTTAATTCTTTCTTTTAAAAGAATGTATTTTTGTTTTTATTTATCATTTAAATAATTATTAAAACTAATCAACAAGTGAATTAAATTTATCTTAAAAATGAAAATCAGTTGTATTTGTAGATGATTTTATGAAAAAAATTAAATATGATACCTTCTTATTTATCTTAAGTAATGATGTCAGTATGAACGTCACTGACGAAACAATAACGTAAATCTACGATTATAAATTTACTCTGAAAATCAAAAGCTTGCATCTGAATTCAATTGAAACAATCAGTTATAATGCAACTAGTGCAATAATTGTCGAATATTTTTAACGTTTCACGTTACAAAATACATTAGAACAAAAAGATTAAGGCATTACTTTATAGTACATTATATTATGTGGTTGGTTAATGAAAAAAATTAACCAACCACATAATATGGTTAATTTTTGACAAATTATGAAACAAATAATTATTGACACATTGAACAGGAGATTTAATTGAATTTCCCGTGCTTGTATGACCATCTATGCTCACTAAACCGTTGTTTAAAAATCCGACCAGTTTGACTGATGCAAACACAAATTTAAAGATGTTAACTAGATCTTCAAGTTTAGCATTTTTTTCTTTACTACTTTACCTACAATTAGAATAATATAATTATGGATCATAATTATAATTGTTAGTGTAGTATGAATAATAAATAAATAAATTTAAATAGACAAAAAAACGAAGGAAACAAAACCTGTTTAAAGCTAAAATACTATATTGAATGTAATATTTTTTACATCATTTTGACACTTACCATTATAAATATGAATAAAACTAAAAAAGTTGTGTTAAAATTATATTAATGCATTTTGTGGAAATAGGTATGAGTGTCTTCAACATTTGCAGTCGAATGATTTTATTTGTTATAAACAAAATATATAAAACGAACAAAAAATTTCCATTATGCATAGATGATTTCTACCACATAAAAATAGTATTATATGCATTAGATATTGGCGTACATAAATATTACAAATAATTATAATATTTTAAACATAAATGAAATAACATTATATAATAATCAATAATTGTATTTTAATTAGCCCATGGTAAATGTGACTTAACACGTTGAGGACGGCTTGCGCCACCGGTGGCTCATACAGAGTTGTGACATCGAACGGCGTGAACCACCGGTGGTTTATGCATTTATGCTTTGTCTTTTTAGGAACGCCTCTGATATTTAATATGGGGCATAAACCGCATTTTACAATTGGATGTTGTAAATATTAAGCTTGTGCTCAATAATTATTTTCTTATGCCATTTAATGGTTTTGCGTGAAAAATTAAATTAAATTTTTAATATTATATTCTTATTTTGATTTTCGGTAAAGTAATTGAATGAAAGAAAAAAGATAATTTTTAATAATTTCTATTACATATTTATTTAGTACGATAATTAGAATAAAAATAAATATCATTTTAAAATTTATAATATTTTAATATTATACTTCATATCAGAGTTTGAATGATTATGATCATTATGATATTGGTTCATTTTAAATTTGTAAGAATTTTTAATTTATTATTTTTAATTTTATATTTATTAAATTTATTTAATTTATAATAATAATTATAGAAACAACAAAATGAATTTATTATATTCTTTTATTTATTTTATGTTATCTAATTTCAAAAATAAATATCCACACTTCGATATTTATATAAATATTAAGATATTTTTGAACCCTGTATCATATTTTGATTTCTATAAAATGAATGAATACAAGAAAAAGCATAATTGTTGCTAATTTTAATTATGTATTTGTGTATATTTTGTTAATTAAAGACTCCTGTACCATTCGCAGATGTTTATTTGCGATCTGTAAATCACAAACAACTCCAATGCTGTGAAAATGCCGTCAGATAAAGCGAGAAACATTTTAGTGCGCCATCTTCAACGTGTTAAATTATCGTGTCTGTTTAAAAATTGCAGGTTCTACTTCTATTGATATGGAGCATATCCCCAGTCAATATTTTGTGATAATTCTGTTCGATATCTAAGATTTTTGTTCAATCAAAATTAAACTTGTGATCTTTCTTGAGATAGTGATTAGATAAATCTGTTTTTTTGACTCGGTTATCACAATCCTATTGGTATTGTTTTAATCTATCGATTAATTTCTGACTTGATTGGCCAATATATTTCTAACACAAGAACCTTAAAGTTGTTGGGATTGAACCATTTTGAACAATTTTTTTATTGAATTGGTAATTGGAAAATCAGCATCTTTAAAATTTACGGGAAGCCAAAATTCTATTTATACTAAGCCTAATGTGAACCTGAAGAACGAAGTTGTCTCTCCTGTATTGGCGGACTTTTAACGAATACTTTAAAACTGCCAAAACCTAACCTGAACCCTAGCATTGCCAAATAATTCAGCGTACAAGGTCCTATTACCAATCAATGTAAAGATGGATTATAATATAAAAAATGTGATGCGGTAGATGAGGCAAGATTTTATAAATTACGTTACGTCCTGAAACACAGCTAATGAAGAGTAGAAAAATTGGAGATAATATTTATTAGAATATTACATTATAATTATGTAGTATTAGTAATAAAAGAAGTTTTTAATAATTGTTTTGGTGTTTTTTTTTACGATTAACTGAAATTAAAGAGAATAATTCTAGAAATATTTTTAATAGCTGACTATTAAAAATATTTAGGACGTCGTTCTCTACTATTTTTTTGCACATCACAATTATTATGACACGTATACTTTTTCACAGAACAGTATTTATAGTTTTTCTTAAACTTAATATCGGTAATTTTAATTGGAGGACGCCTGCCTACGGAAATGGTAAACTATATAACTTATACCAACCTATTCTATCAGATTAGTGCAGTTGTATTATATTGCAGAATGTTTGCCTTGTGTAAATAGACGTAAGCTTTCTCATTTAGATTAGTGCAGTTGTACTGAACTTCAGAACCTAGGGTTTAAATTCCCTACACTACACTACAGCGCAACTGTGCAACGGCTTAGCAAATACGGCCGATACAATGACGCTACTATCGGTAATACCGAAATCATAATCTTTGTCAATTTACTTTATAAATTGAAGTGAATTTTGTTATATATTAAACCTGGGTAGTGAATTTGATTAAAGTTAGTAATATATTTTTTAGAAGTTTTATCAGTGCGTTTAAGAAATATAATATACAAGATATCTAATTAATTTGATTTATATGATTATTAAATGTTACATTACTTTTAGCGGTTATGTTTTTATTATGCATTGCACCCACAGTAATCTCTACGCGAACGACCAAATTTTATTGCAATACAACTGCAATGCACCGCTGCACTGCAACTATATTAATCTGTATGTGAACTATTTTTACTTTGTCAACACCTTTTGACAAAATGTCAAATAACGTACAAGGTGCTTTGGTAAGGTTTTGTATCGTCTAAACATGAAAAATTATAATTATAATTTTGGATAGTGTGGCTTGTTATTGTTTTATATTAAACTATTCGCTTTACTTAAAAGTTGGGCCTACAAATATCTGATTTTGGCTTTTATCAGGTAATTTCATTTGTTTGTATGGCTGCAGATACATATCCGACACTAACAGGTATTAATTAATTTGTGAAATTGATTTGCTTATATCGGTTGCAATGTTTAGCGCCAGTGTGCTTATCAGTAGTAATACAACGAGTGTATTGATGATTATTAATTTTAAATTTGTTTGATTTTAAGAGATAAATTATGTTTCGTCTTAAAGCAACATTATTTATCTAGAAAAATACAACACATTTGTGATAATCATTAAAATACTCAAATTGTATGTGTTAAGGTTATTTCATGAAAAAACTTAAATACTATGATTTTTTTCCTAAAATTAATTTTTATGATAAATAAATGAAATAAATTTATATTTTACTGACAACGCCAGATTTAATTTTTAGTAATATTATTAAGGACTTCACTGGCAAAAACACAAACGATAATTATAGTAGTATTTGTATTTGTTAGGTTTTACACAACTGGCCATCGACGTCGAGGTCCTTCAGCCATGTTTATGTAGGTATGTTTAAGTGTTGAGTTGCGGCTTGTTACTCTAGAAATTTGTGTTTGATATCTAGAGCTCCATTCATTGTTTCCCAATGGCAAATGATACAGGTAGGCGGGACTATGCAATTGCCCATCCAAGTGCTGACAGTGTCTAACGTTGCTTGCCCTGCAAACATTTTACATTGGCCGTACTAGATATATGCTACCCCGGCGGTTTTGATAATTATATTAATTGTCATTTATCAATTCGCTTGTATAAGCCTATCTAAATCAAAAAGCTTGCATTTAAATTTGTGTGAATAATCGCTGTAATTTTTGTACATTTGCAGTTTTTACTGTAAGTTGAATGTTATTTGTCAAGATATTTAAAAAAAAAAATGGTTTGGTAAAAAAAACGTTCTATAATAATTGCAGTGTTAGAAGTGCAACTGTTTTTACAAGTAGAATAATAATTAAGCGCATTGACAGGACTTGTCTGGACATATTGGTTTTTTTAAATCTTTTATAAAAATATTAAGTTGAACTTTATTTTCTTAATAAAATTCAAACTAAAATTGTGCAACCGTTTTGAAATTATCCACAATTTATTGTTACAATTTGTCTGAATGTCGTTTTAGTATTCAGCTTAATAAGGAATTTGTTTGCTAAATATAAATTTTTCATAAAATTTAAAGCAAGCACAGAAAAAATGATTAACTTTTTTTCATTGAACGAAAGAAAATGACATTTTTTAACACTAAATTAATAAAATAAAGCCTACATTTTTTAATGAAAGTTTGAAAAAAGTACTACTTATTTTATTTTTTTTAAACTTGATTCTAAAGTTTAAGATATTTTTAGCAGATTTGATAGTACTATTATTATGATTTAGATTTTTTTATTGGTATGCTTAAAAAAGCTTAGTTATAGTATTGAACATAAACTACCTATATACTATCTTGTTCGATTCAGTTCATTTTATAGAAATGTATTCTAAGATTTATACATATTGTAAATATAGAACTTCCATACAATATTTCTCTTTGCACATTTTATGTATATCATCATCATAATTGTTCTTGTCAGTCGTGCTTATTTTATATCTCAGAAGTTTATTTAAATTGATGTAGACACCAACCATATTTCTTTTCTAATGATCTTATTCAATAGAATATTACGCCACTCACGTCATACCAAAGAATAAAATATCTTAACATTAACTTAATTTATAAAATTGATTAACCAAATTACTGAAAGATACCCTATGAAATCTAAAAATTGACTTTTATAAATCGGAATATTCCATTCCAAATTATATTTTTATATAAAAAATTTATATTGGAAACTCGATTGATTGCTGAGTTTTCTCTGAGAATGCGAAGATTGTAAATAATAATTATTTACATTTTTAAAATTTTTAAATGGAGCTTAAGTTAAAATTAGAATATTATAATTATTAAATAATTACTAACTAAATTTTTTAAATCATTTATTTCAAATGGAATAATGGCGTAGTAATTTTTTAATAATTATAATATTTTAATTTCTCTGACAATGTTTTTACTATCATTAAATTTAATTCAAACTTTGTGTTTTGTGATTTTGGTATTAGAAAAAAAAATTACACTACTTGTTAACATTAATAATGATTAAGATAAAAGTTGAGTATTCAACATAACACACATTAATTGCAATTAAATTTGCTTTGTTTTTAAGTGACGTTAATAGCAATTACAATAATTAATGGAATTATTCATATAATTAAGTTTATATTATGCTTTATACTATAGTAAATATTACGTGTGTAGTGTCCCGGGATCAAACTCCGACAATTCTTGATTTTAAAGTCACCTTTTTTGTTTATTATTTGGATTTCATATGCAGATTAATTACGTTAGAATTGAAGAATTCCCGGAAATATGGTTATTAGCAACAATTTGAAATTTAATTTAAAATACAAATATCATATTACACTTTTTAATTATTTTTTCTACAACTATAGTAAATTAGCAGTACTTTTAATTAATTGATTATAAGCGATCGCACGATTTAGGTAACAACCAATAACAACAATATAAATAAATACATACATTGCTCGACAAAGCTGAGCGGATGGAAACTCGATACGATCAAATCTACGTTTCCATTCGCATGCGTATATATCACAATTAATTCAAACAAAATTGAATAGGATTAAATAAAAATGAAATTAACGTAACATAAGAGACTGATATAGTAAGAGTATAGATTTTTATACACTGTGTTGTAAAAAATGCGCGAGAGTGCAGCAAAAACAGCATAAAATACTGGGCACATACGAATATTTACTAGAAATCCCGTATTTATCATAATTAAGTTTATGTCACAAAATATTACTTTACATTAAACAACTATAAAATAGTGTTTGATTTAATTGAAAAATTTAATATTTTAATTTAATTTTAATAATTATGTCATTTTTTCACAAATACATCATAAATATTTAAATAAGCTTTATTTAATAAAGTTTATCGGCTATAAAGACACATACAAATCTCAACGCTCCAACTAATGAGGTACTACTCCTACGGGCTTGTACCTTCGCGCTGCAAAGTAAAACTTACCGCATTTGAATGTAAATAAATATTTCTATACGTGTCAAAAAATAGTACTTGAGCATGTGGTAATAAAAAAAATTAAAAATTAAAATACAAAATATTGACTGCTATACACAGACTTAGACAAGAAATTTGAAAACCGACAATTTATTGGTAATGTTCATGATGACATTACTGATAATTAAATTGGGGGTTGTGAGCAAAATTGTAAATTTTATATTAATGTTTAATTAAGACCAATAAAAAGGTATATAGTTTGAGTTAATATTGACTTTTATATTTTAATAATTTATTTTGGGATTTAGATATTTAAACAACATAATTTATTTCTCAGAATTAAACAAATCTCATTCGACAATCGTCAATACACTCGTTGCATTGCCATTTATTATCGAAAACTACATATTATTTAGGAAAACTTGTTATTAGCAAGTTAAGTAAAACAAAACACTTCGAACACAATTAACAAAATTGTCAAAAAAGTTAAATAATAGGAATGATGCAAACTTAACAACGCACTAAAAGACAATGATAATTGCTTCAAACTCTGTTGTGTTTTGGATGGTGTAGTTTATTGACTTCGCATTGATTAATAATGTATATTAAAAATATATATATAATAAAAATATATTTTGAAACATTAACCAACATTAGCGAATATTTTTCAATATTGGTAAAAATTTAGCATCGTTTTCTGCAAAATTAGGAATATTTAGTAAAATATTTTCAATATTTATTCTACGAATGTTTCAATATTTTTTACTTACACATCTTAATTCATAAGAATTTCAAAATATTTTGTGAGTATTTTTCAACATCGTATGAAATTTTAACATCTATAAAATTTCAACGTTTTGCAAAATTTAACAAATGCAATATTTTGGCAACAACATTTTTAGTCACTTTATAATTATATTTTCAATTTTTTTTTATTTTTCTTAATAAATTTTAGAATTATTGATGTGAAACAGCTATAAGCGTGTAAAGACGCCTATGGCTACGGTCATCTGGTTGTAATAAAAAATGGATTGTTAATTGCAAAATGTAACGTCATAGATCAGTTGTTGATTTTCTTCTAAAAAATTGAACGACTTTGCTTACAAAATGGATTTCGTGACGATTCAAACTAATTGGATAACAGTTTGTTTAATCAAAAATTAAGGAAATGGTTTTGTTTATAATCACTAATTAAATATAAAATAAAATTTAATTTAATTTTTTTAATTAAATAGATTGACGAATATTATTTTTATTATTATTTTAGTAATAGTAGTATTTGTATTTGTTTTTTTGTTTGTAGGTTTAGGCCAACTGGCTATCAACCTTGAGGTCATTCAGCCATGTTATGTAGTTATGTAAGTGTTGAGTTAGGGCTTGTTACTCAAGAAATATCTAGAGCGCCATTAATTATTTTTCAATGACGGTTCAACGGTACCGGTAGGCGGGGTTATGCGATCACCCACCCAAGTGCTGACAGTGTCTATCAATGCTTACCTTACAATTTTTTATATTTTTATAAATAGTTTAAGAGGTTGATACAAGGAAAGATGAAACA
>JARJEC010096127.1:0-13311 GCA_030264575.1 Tachinus sp. AB-2021 | reverse complement strand
TTGATGCAACGACGTTTGAATTTTTATTTAATAGTACTTTGACGATCAGTATATTCGATAATTAGACAAATTAATAGGAACCTATCACATGCCAAAACATAATCTGAATAGAGAAGCAATAACGTAGCCAAAATTGAATTCTATATGATTTTTGTAATCGCGGAAACAAATTTATCAGCCAGAAGCTGATTTTTCTAATGCATTCGTGTTTCGTGATGCTGTTTTTGGTGGCAACCGGACCGGAACCGAATTCGAGACCGAATCCGGCCGGATCCATAAATGATGTACGATTATTATTATTAAAAAATGTATAATTACTAATGTTGAGACGAGCCGCCAAAAGCGTAGAAAGTGTTAAATTCTTTTGCCTCTCTTATTGCCTTCAATTTTTGGAAAAAAATTTAACAAAAAAAACTTGTTTTCTGATTTTTTTTCGCAAAACTATTTAAATTTATTTTTATAGATTTAAATTTTTTTTTATTAGCAAAAAGAGCAAAAACTGAGTCTTTTAGTAAAATCAAACGTAAAAGGTTTTATTCTTAAATAAATTTTGAACAACATTTTCTGAAAATTTAATTTACTTTCTCCGATGAACGTGAAATAATTTCCAAATTTTTTATAATTAATTTGAAAAAAAAAAACATTGAAAAAAAATTAATAAAAAAACATTTAACTAAAAATCACGCGCGATTAAACATTTTATTTTTAATTTTTTTAAATATTTTCATAATTTGTTTACACCAAAAAGTTGCAATGTAAAGATAATTTACAATTTTAAAATATTACAAGTTTTAATAAAAAAATTTATCTTTAATTTGCTTTATTAAAAATAAAATAAAAAAAATATAGGGAGTTTTCAGAGACATTTTTGGACAACAGAATTATATGGTTCTTAACCGCTTATTAGAGAGTCCACTTAAAAGGGGCTGCTTTACATGTATTTTTACAGGTGAATGCAAAATTTTCTTATTATGGCAGTTCATTTATAGAAGTTGTTCATTATAGAAGATTTCACATAAGTTATTTTTTTAAATATTATAATTCTAATTTTTTAAAATTTCTTTATTTGATTGTTCACTTTTAAATTTTTGTCTTTTTTGTTTACATTTTATTAATTTATATAACATGTTACATAATTATATTTTTGTTTATTTAGAAAAAAATCGAATCCTTCAGAATCCGACCGGATAGTTATTAAGATTCGGCCGGAACAGAATGTTTCCAATATTGGCCAGATACCGGATCTGAATCCGGTTCCGGTGGCATTACTATAAATTAAAAAGTTGTAGTTTTTGACATATTTTAGAAAACACCCAGTGTATTGGAAACAAAACAAAGTACTTCAAATTTAAATTTGATAGCAGTGCCGGTCGCGTGCCGTTAGATTAACAAAAAAATAACTAGCCTAGTAATTTTGTGTCAACATTCTAACAACTTTTTTCATTCTTTCTAATTTTCGAGAAATACCGTAAAATATCAAAATTTTAAAGACTAACTTCTATATGCTACCAACACGAAAAATAAACATGCGTAGGAATCGTTAGCGAATTGTCGATTACGTGAGGTTGCATAAAGCTAATCTTATTGCAAATACTTTTACAAAGCTTCAATGCAATTTTCTTTATGTGTAAATAAAGTAGTACATATTTAATTTGTTTTATAATTATAAAATTTAATGTTAGTATAACATAAACATAACCTTCGGTATTAAAATTCTGAAATTTTCCATTTGTTGATAATAGCCATGAAACTACATTTAAACGTTTTTGATAACACTCGTGTGCAAATAATTTCTTGCACGCTTAATATAATACTTTAATAAAAATACTTTTATCCGTAAAAATAAATTTTGACGCAATTATAAACAGTAATAAATGCGTTCGTGTTTATAAACGAAGGCGTAAGTTTGGTTGCATATATTAAACATTCTATTATAATTTTGTACTACAGTATGTATAACCTGTCATGTATTATATTATTTATGCTGTATTTACATTATTTGATTTATTTATAAGTTCATCACAATAAAATAATAAAAATGGCAAATGAATAATATATTTATTTTGTACATATCCAAATAAATGATACATTTATTTAATATAATTAATGAGACTAAAAATATGTAATAATTGTATTCTCTCGAATGGATTACTATAATATGAACTTCTCTAAAATAAACATTTCTGACTTATCTAGTCGCACATACAATTAATTGTAATTTTAATTAAAGAACTACTTCATAATTTAACAAATTTGAAATCTACCGAATATATTATGCGTTATTAGTGAAATGTAATAGTTTTATAGAACGATCATTACAAATATGTATGTGTGGATAATAAACAAAATGTTTATTAATGTTTAGATTAATTTTAAACCTATAATATCCAGAGAAAGACATCTGGAAAGTAGCATAATACCAGTGTTTTTAACGCCACATTATAAACTGCTAAACATCAATTATACATACAGGGTGGTCACCTTAGAAGAATCAGACAGGTTTTTGACGTTATCCTTGGACTCGGAGATTTGAGTTTTGCAGGGTGTAATATAGAATAATATAATATATAATATAAAATATTGTTATTTACACAAATTTAGTGAATTTAAAATTTGATTAATTAATTAATTAATAAAATCTGAATATCACCAGACGCCTTATTAAATATAATTTAGTTAATTATTATTACGACAATAGAGCATGTCAACGCATAGTTACCAAATAATAAATATCATGACCAATAAAGTGTCGAGAATAAAATCTATTTGTGATTGGTTCATTTACGATTCAATCAGCGGTTTAAATTTTGTACAAAGCACCCTTTGTTCGTAATTGATATTCGTTATTCATGACTTTTATAATAGTTTCTTAAATTTTATTTATTGAGGCGACTGGTATTACTCAAATGTTATTAATTAATTTAATTTAAAATTCACTAAATTAGCATAAATTATAATATTTTGTGTAATCTATTTGGCTTTTCGTTTAAAATAAATAATTTTTAAAATATTTTAATTATAAAGTTATATAAATGATTAAAATTTCAAAATTAAATTTTATTACTAGGAAACAAAACACGATCGGATAATTATAAATCTGCAATTTTGAAGCTTTAATGGTCTACATTACACCTTCCAAAACTCAAATCTCGAAGTCCAAGGATAACGGAAAAAAAGGCCTGAACCTTCTTAGATGGACCACCCTCTATATAACATATAATTTTTCAAATCTACGGAAAGCTTCAAGACACTAAAATACAAAAATGCCAATAGTAATGCACAAAATGTTTAAAATACTATTTTTATTATTATTATATGAATGTATGTTATAATATATTATATCTAAACAAACATTGCAATAATACCTATTTATTATTGTTTTATTCTTATTATTCTTTCTTCTACGTATTCAAATGCTGCATCAATTTGCAAGTTGTAGTATGTAGTTTACAAATATGTATTTTTCTCAATATGGCTTAATGTTGTCATAAATCATTAATAGATTTTAAAAATACACACAGATGTCAATGAATTGCAATTGAATAACATTAGTGTTGAAATGAATGCCATTCATGTGCTCATTTGAATTAAACACTATTTGTAAATACAACACATGTATACACGACACAAATGAACAAATTTTATTACTATGCCAACTATTTAATAGAAAATTTGGATTGAATAAATTATATAATAAAGTTATAACAAAATAAGTTAAAACAATTACAAATTATATAAAAAAATGTTTTTATCTAAATCTAAATGTTAGTGCGATTTTTATAGACGTAAAATTGATTTACGAGTGTAATTATTAATTTTTTTTGCAGTAGTGGAATATAACTTCGTTAAAAATATTATAATTAAAGCATATTAATTATTAATACTAGTAGTATATACTGTGAAATAATTTAATTATTAAGATGGGAGTCAAGTCGCAGGGTTCCGCTTTTATCCATCAAGTGCGCATTACTCGCATATTTTTGATTGGATCAATTACCCCCCATGATTAATATGCAACCAAATATACACTTGTGATAGTACTTAAAATTAAAATCCCCTAGGCAAAACAAACAAAAATGAATTGTTATTTGCAAACATTTATTATGAAACATTTCCATTAGGAAAAGCTTCTAAATTTAACCAAGATTACAATAAATTGAACCAAACATTTGTTTATAAACACATTGAGTAGTAAAATTTTAATTAACATAACAGGCAACTATTTAACTCGTAAATTCTATCTATCTATGGAAAAAAATCTATATAATGTTTACTTAACTAATGTGTTTTTTTCTAGGTTTTTTAATAAGTTCACAGCAAACGGTTGACTTTATAAAAAAGTTTCTGGAACAAAAGTTGATTTTTTTCAACTAACTATCCAACAGTATTATACATGACCTATGGTCCCGTTTGAAATTATAAATTGAATGCAGTTGCGCCCCTAGAGGTCTAATACACCCGGTATATCTAACTATCAAAAATATTAAAAAAATATTTTCATAAAAGTGGCGTGATTCATTATCAGCTATTTATACATAAAAATAATTTACAGTACCACTTATCAAAAGTAATGTTTTTGTTCTTCATTAAAAATCTTCTTTACTAAAGGTTGCGTATGAGCCAATAACCATTTAATTAAATTTTTTCGCATACCAGGGAGTATAGTAGAGAAGAGAACTATTAATTGAAAGCAATGGTGAAAAGTGTCGACTTTTCCTCAATTTTTTTATTATAGTGTCTAATATTTTTCCATAAGATGCATAACCACTCTGACTTTATTTCTATAATGGATATGTTTTTGGTGGAAAGTGCTCGCAAAAAAAAGAAGAAATTGCTATAATCAGAAAGAACTGAATAATTAATGTTAGAGTAGAGTAGATAGCCGATTGAACCAAGAACCACTATTAAAGAGGTCGCTCCATGGGTAACTAGAAAACACAGGAATGATAAGTCCTCACTGGACTTTTGATAAAACACTTAGTTACCTCTATAGGCTAATATTTTAGCTCACCGTCCAACTTTAACAAATAAAAGCTCATGTAATGTTAACCCATTAGTACATAGACGAAGTTGCTGTATTGTTTATTTTTTTTTGGCATTCAAACCGCAAAAGTGTATTTTGTGCATATGAAGTATGTATACCCTTTTTTCCACAAAACGTTCTCTTCTGTGCCTCTCAAAATTGTAAATATTATAATATTGTATATTGGTGGTGTTAGAAGTAGTTTTTTGTTCACTTAGTGTGACAACGGTTTTTGAAAACAAAAATATCCTACAGACCTTCTAAACTTGACTAGTGTGTGCAGATTAGTTTTTATCAGTAAATAAACAATAAAATTCGGACATTTAGTAAATATGCAAATATTGGCCACTACCACTTTCTTTGCCAAATCTATAGAAAGTCACCAACCAAACCGTTTTATCAACACCACCCAATATTTATGATAATCTGAGATAACGTTCGCCCCATAGAAACTTTGATTTTATTGATCTATCCCAAATATTTGCTGATAACATTACATTTGATTTGTGCTAAAATTTGTGATCATCAAAACTTATTTTAATTTTAAATTTAAAGCTAATACTTTTGAAATTTCTGTGAAAATAAAAATATACTTTTTTTCCTAGTTTCCCAATAATTTCGATTATAAAATGGACATCTTTTGGCTCTATTTTCTCAAATAGTAAAAGTTGTACAAATACCGATATTTTTAAGTGCGTGAACAGTTTGATGCAGGTAAAGTAAGTGTTCATATATATTTTGACCCATTATTTACTTTGTTCTAGTAACTTCAAAGCAATCTCTTACTGGACCAAACAAAAGAGACAATAAATAAAATAATACAAAAGGCAAATTAACCACAAATTTTACTTTGAATATGTATAGTACAACCAACTTAGCGTGGTCAGTGGAAAGTATCGCGCAACGATACAAAGGGACGTAGTATAAGAGATTTGGTAAACCAATATATTATAATTTTCTTTTCTTTATCAGGTTTTAATTGTATCTGTAAATTTTCAAGGATTATATTGCTACGTCTATTTTTTACAACAAAATATTAAGTAGCACATATGGTATACTTGCGAACTGTAAAAAACTACTATTTATCTCATCTCAGAAAAACATAGATACTCAAAAACACACTTAAAGGGACTCTATGCACTAATGGGGTTAAGATATGTCCGACATCGATTAGTTACGGAGTTAAAAGACTAACATTTTAATTTTAATATCACATACTAACAAGTTTAAAAATTATATAACAAAGTTTTTGATTAATTAAATTTAAAAAGATATAAAAAGTAATAACAAAACCACCTAAAAAATTATAATAAAACCTCAAAATGCCCCTCCACCAGTCACAACAAAGAGTTTTTAACTCGGAGGGAATCACCACAATAAAGCAAGTCTGTTGTTGTTCAGAATAAATAACGCTGTCAATGTAATCAAGGAACATCCGGATGTTAGTAAGCGTGTTAAAAATTCTTTACTGCGTCGTTGTGAAACATGTATTCAAGCAAAATGGGGATATTTAGAGCATTTATTGTAATGATTTGGGTAGTATTGTTGTTATTCTATACTTTTCTTTGCTCAGAAAAGTAGAATTTGTGTTATTTAATTTCTAATATGAGAGGTTAAAATAAAAACTTTAAAGTCTTCTATTTCCGTAGGTAATCGATACAACTTCATTGAACGTAAAATTTGTATACCCTGAAACACACATAAAATTTTTATTATTATTTGTATTGTTTCTTATGATCTAAACGCCGTATCGATAAGAACGCGTTACTATACAAGACAAATTGTAAATTATAAATTTACAAAAACTGTGCTGTACGGAGATCATCAGAAGAATGGTTAAATATAATATTATGAGAAAATATGTTAACGAAGGGAAAACAGATGGAAGATCGGAAGTAAATCCTTAAGTAATACAGATATGTGTAAAGCAATGTCGATTGATTGATAAAGCTGATCCCACTTTTGGAATTTTCTAAAGGCATCCCCCCCATCTTAGTCGAGTGTAGCATTACCTATATAATAGTGTCTTTTGGTAAGCTATTTTAACTACTTTAGTAATAAAAATTTCAATATAATAATGCATTTAGTTGCAAATTTCCGTTGAACTGTATAGTGTCACACATGCATTATATGCAAAATTAATTTTCTTATTAAATTAAGAACAATTGGCAAAAATCAGAATTGTTATAACCAAAGAGATCAACGAATGACTTCAATGACACCACGACATTCCAAGGTATTTTGTTCTTGTTTCTTGGCAATAAATTTTCGGTTTAGTGAACCAACAGAGTCATTTTTATAAATATATCAACTAAAAATATAAATTTAAAAAAATATAAAAACAAGCAAAAATTTATATTTAACCAAAGCCGTTTCATATATCAAATTATATAACTATAGTACAGAATATTACAATAATCACTAAATTACTTGAACGATAATCAATAGTAGGGTTCTATTTATGATGGATGCATTCAATTTAATATTTACATGATGTAATTGATGAACTTAACATAACCTTAACCTGAAATTTTTACAATTAAATGTAACTATAATTTTCCGCATTCCCACTACACGTTTAAATAATTGATCTTGTGATGTAAAAAAAATAAGGTCAAAATATTTCCAGCTTATTGTTTATAATTACAACTATATTTATTTTAATAGGCATCGCCCACGTTTTGATCATAATGATTTTTTTGGCAATAATTATAATTCGTGTTTGTATTTTCCACTGTGTCTGATAATTAACCTAGTAATTTTGTCTTAACTGGCAATTATCGCTATTAACTAATACACATTTTGCAACATAATTCGCATATTAATTACACAATTAATTATTTTTTTTAATTTAAGGCGCGCCTACAACGTTCAAATGTGTCGGAAGTGATATTTTTATTATTATTTTTCAAATAGGTCCTGTCTCGTCCGGTTGTTCGGGTGCCCCTCTAGTCATGTCTCAAGGCTTGCGCTTTTGCACTCGCGATATTTTCAGGCCTTGATTCGCGATTAAATTTCTCTCTTTTTTCGAGAAGAATGTGTGAGTGTGACGTCGACTGAGTGTGGGTCCAATATTTATTTGTAATTTCTCGTTGCTGTAAAGTGTTTAATAACGGACACGGAAGCGGCAACGGGCCCGTTAAGGCGTGCAGTTTGAAGGTTCTACCAACTCTCGCCGATGTATAATTGCAATTATTCTATGGTTTTGGAAACACAGACACAAAATAATTGTTTATGGAAAATCTTTTGTTTAACAATATTTATAAGCAAAATTCGGTTATTACTTCCTATATAAAGTCCTTGCAAAAGTAATGTACTGTTTTGAATATTTTCGTAAATCCAGCTACAACGGTTATAAGCAAAGTCAAAAATGCGAAGTAATATAGTGAAAAAGTATTGGAAATGTTGTTTACATATTATAATTTGCGCCTTGCAACATGATGAACTATTTAACAAGTTGATTGATTTTATGAAACTCAACTTTCTTACATTCTTCGAACCAGAGCCATTGGATAATAATTGAGCACGTTATACAATTATGAAGTAAGATTATACAAATAAATAAAGGATAAAACTGGAGAATTTTCAGAATATTCGTACTATGTAGTCCAAGCAACATTTCAATGAAAATGGCATTTTCATACAATTAGTAAACGAGTTTAAAATAACGCACACATTTATTTTCTATTAAAGGCGTGTCTCTATAATATATACAGTTAAAAATTTAAAATTTCATTTCAAATATTTAATTACATTTATGTTCATCTGGTCCGGCTAATTCAGCAAAGATATGCAATAATTGATTTGTTAAAAATAAAGATGCCTTGCAATGCGGCATGTTTTCACAATTCTTGTTTTTTAATTAATAAATAAAATAAATAAAAATAAAATTGAGCTGCTTTCCTTATTTATGTTACTTATTTATTTATAAAATGGTAGTGCATTAACAATTTTTGTTGTAATGAAAATTAGTAGTATTTAATTTTCAGTTTGCTAATCTAACCGATTTTGTAAATTCTATAATAATGAAGAGAGAAATGGCAAACAGATAGATATGCATTTTGATTTTTAGTAGAATACTAAATTATAATTTTGCTAGAAAAGTAGACAACCACTCATTACATAAATCAAACTTTATTGAAAGGGTTGCAATTTTTAACAAAGATGGATTAAAAATCTCAATTATCTATGTCAATTGTCATAAAACACGAAGTTTGTAGAACAGCAAAATGTACAAGCAACAATCATGAAGTACATAAAGAATTTCCACGATATTATTAAATTTATATGATTCATTATATAATAATTTTATAGAATAATCAAAACATATTTTGAGGAATGCTTCTTAAACTTTCGCATGGTTATTATTATAAATACCCAGTCGATAAAACATAAAACTTTATATTGTTTACGTTTTTCCTGAAATAATTATGACAAATACAACTCGTGTATTTTATTGATTATCGCTTTATTCACTTTTTTATATAAATTACCTACGTTATTTTAGGAATCGAACATTATTTATATCTCAAAATCAATGAAATTTATGTATTACGATAATTATCAATGCATTTCAATTATTTATGACAGTTATATCAATGGTAATCATATGGAAAATAACCGATCGCGTACCACCAGATCAAAATTGTCGTTTGTCTTTTGAAGATGAAAATTCGGCCGGAATATATTGATTCGCATCATTGGTGATATAATTAATCAACATTTAAAATACAATTTTGTATATTTCTTTTTGGAATTAGTGTGTTTTGTACAATTCACGTATTGTTAAAACAACCCAAGTAATTTTTTATTAAGTTTTCAGAAATAAAAAACAAAACAACCAAGTCAATGACTTTTGCACTATACCAATATTTCCTGTATACATACATTTATTGAATAAGGAATAAGTTCACTTGAGTTCCTTTAACACAAACAACGCAAGAACAACCAAATTATAGCAAACAGGTCAGATCGCGATTTGGACTAAAAGGTTGTTTTAGCAATGTGTGATTCAATTGTAAATCCGTGGAGTAATTTCGAAATAATGTTGCGCTACGATTCACACGACATCTCTGCTATAAAAAGACACACGTATGTCGCAAAAAATGACCAATAATCCTGGTAATTTGTTTTTGCTGGGAGGTTAGGTCGGTTTTAATAACTGTTATTGAGAAGATTCACTAATGGTTTGCAACTACAAAAACCGACTCTGGTATGTTAATACATTGTGTTAATATGGCACAGGCACAATTAGGTGTTGCTTAAAAGATCAATTAGAAAAACGCTCGTAAAACATCGAATGATATTGAAAAAAAATATTCAGAAAAGCCTCGAAATATCAAGTACTATTAAAGAAACATAAAAAAATCTTGAATTATGTGGAAAATAAGACAAAGAAATCACGCAGCAAGAAAAATGATAAATACAAAATTTATGTATTTTTTCGTAGAATCCGAAAAGATGTGGATTTTTATTTAAAATCCCCTCCCGCTCCCGAGAGACAACCCCTATTTTATGATAACCCCATATTTTTTGTGACCCCATAGGGAAGGGAGTGGAGGGTCGAGTGTAGAGTGTATCATTAGATAGCTGTTTAAAAACTATTAAAGACTTAATTTTTGTTTTTGCGGTCTGATATGATTTCTCGAGATATTTGACAGTTAATTTTGACTAATCAACTCTGTATAAACACTGCTTAAGAATCTCAAAGTCGATGGCCAGTTGGGTAATAAACAACAAATACAAATACTACTGAAACAAAGTTATAAATTATTGAAAAAATTTCAACAAACGTGATAGTGCACCTAAAACTTGTTATGTTCAGGTAATACTATTTTCCTTCGTATTTTATAATCTATTTATTATGGCCTGATGAAATTCTGCAGGAAACAAATTTGATTTTAGCGTCCAAAAATATATAATTACAGTACTACTCAATGAAGGATCAACTTTTTAGATAAGATTTTAACGGAAACATAAAACCAATCAAATTTTCGGAAAACTCAAACTGGTTGCTAACTGGCTTACAATAATTGTTGTTGCTATACGTTTTTGGGGAGCATTATTCAAGATGTAGATTAGCGAATCACATCATATTAGTAAATAATGCCCATAATTGCAAATATACTAATATGCATTTTCTAGTCCTATTAAATTAAATTCAATTCTTAACAATTAAAACTCGGTTATTTGTTCAGTCAAATGCAAGGTTGTCATAGGGACCACATTAATTGACAATCGATACAGACACAGACATCCCATAGAATACCTTGTTTCAAGGTTGTCTGCGTCCACCATAGTTTCCGTAGTTTCATGAAATAGCAGTGAATTATTAAAATTCTGTACAATGACTGTTTGAGAAAATTAGCTGACTTTTAAATCGAATAAGAATTAATATTATAATTTGTATATACAAACCTTATGTTTACACTTTATATACAGTTACCCTTGAATAACACTTTCCAATTTAAGAGTTAGAAGATCAAAATGCTACCCGTAAAGTCCGCGATGATTAATCAAAATTACTATGCATAAGCACAAAACTTAATAGATGTGAAACATTTCATTGATATTAATGTTTACACTACATATACTTAAAAAAATGCAACGTTATAAACTGCCATTAACATTAATTAATATTAGCATATTTTTGATACGCATTAATATATTATAATAATTAATAATTAATAATTACATCTATATAATTATTAATAAGTGGAAAATTAATATCGAAGGCAAACTGGAATCTTCGGCGCCGCGCGCAAAATTTATAAAATATTTCGCCGCTTCCGGAAGCAATTAAAATTTATTCACGATGAACTGAATTGAATATGCGCCACGGTCGCCCACCGGACGCACACAAAAATTATATTAATCAGATTATCAACATAAGGAAGATGTTTTCGAATGTGTTTATTACGTCTGGTTGCCTTGTCAATTGGTATGCGGACTTTTAACTCTAGTTGCGGCGTCAGAGTGTTTCAGCATCAAAGGTGTGGAACAGAACACAACATTTAACGCTTCACTTCCTTAATATAATCATTGGATGAATACGTAATATTTTACAGAACAACTTAGATCGATAGCTTTGCAACGCATCAGTGATATAGTAAATAACTTCATTTAAACTGTATTAGATCAGCAGTATTATTAATAAAGTGTGATCATAATATAATACTTATAATTAAGATTAAGACACACAAACTCCGTAGAAATAAAATTAGTGTTCGACAGTCACACAAAAACCAATAATCACATATGAATCTGCTGAACCAAATATTGGACAATACTTTTTTATATCTATTTGCACAATTTTTAACGCAAATGTTTGAATCATTTAAGGATTATTTTATAACGTTAAGGTTATATATTCAAGCAGGATTTGAACCAGTTACAAACTGCGAATCAAAAAAACGCAAAATTAACACTCGGGCGCGCGTACGTTGCAAACAGCCGCACTTATTACATTTTCTCTTCTTATAGATGTGTTATAAATACGAGCGGTCTATTATTTCTTAATGATAATACATGAAAACGTCCATTTTATCAAATAACATCATTCTTAGCAACCGTTTAGTTGTAAACGTACTTTGAAGAGCGAGGAGTATCAATTTGCGCACCGCTTGTCTCTCTACGTGCATTTTCGATATAAATATATTTTTGTCTAATTTTTCTATTAAAGTATGTAATTATCGATAATTAAAGGCTTCAATGCTGTGACTAACCACTTTAGTTTTATAAAATGTTATGTATGAAGATGCAACAAACTGTGCACCGAAAACAAAATATACGTTTACATGCAAATGCAAAATACATGACATGAAATAACTAAATTTTAGTTCTTACTTGCACATGCAAAATTTGAAATGAGTGACAAGTTTAGATTTTTACGAAGTATTTTCTTCTCACGAAGTATTTTTTGTTCCTTTTCAAGAAGGTATTATTATTATTATTATCAATATTATTTCTTTCGAGAATTATTGTTTTTACTTGCACACGCAAGATTTCTTTGTACACTTGAGCGCGTCAGTCACAATCTGCACTACATAAATTTAGCATGTTTGACCTTCTTTGAATGCAATTGAGTGCCCATGCAATGCAGGCAAAGTAACCACTAAGATTCGAACCTTAGAGGTTGGTTGAGGTTCTAAGGATCTAAGTGGATACTTTGCTTGCATTACACGAGTACACAATTGAGTTAAAAAAAGATAAAAATGTGTAATTTATGTAGTGCAGATAAAAACAATAATTCTCGAAAGAAATAATAATGATAATAATAAAAATAAAAT
>JARJEC010096123.1:0-13237 GCA_030264575.1 Tachinus sp. AB-2021 | reverse complement strand
ATCAGTTAATTACCGCACAACCAAATGGCATTTATTTGGTGTTTATTGACCAAGTGGTCATCTAGCAATACTTCAAATTGAAGCATTCAAAAAAGTTCATGTTGAAAATATGGACTTCATTGAATAACAATGCTTCAAACGATTTTTTTCTGATTCTATGTTAGTAAGTAGTTAAATACACACAGTATACAATATAAGTAAATACGTTATTACAAGCAGTGTTAAGCAATAAAAAGCAAAACTGTGTAATATATTACGTACCTTGAAAACAACAAGATGGCGTCATGTCAAAATGAATGAGTTTTTAGTAGTCATTGCTGTCAATTAAACTGTCGATTGAATATTTGATGCAACAAAAAATTTGGTCGTACGAAAAGTATAGTACACAACTCTAGTTGTAATGCAATTACACACTCGTGAAATTACACACTCGCCGTTACGCGGCTCGTGAGTAATATTTCTACTCTTGTGTAATATGCTTATTACAGCTATTGTTATTTAATATACTATTAAATACTGTTGAGCTGTTTAAGCTGAGCAATTTAGTTAGTTATTAATAATCCTTAAATAAGTTTGTTTTTATTTTTATTAATTGTTTATGGTACGTTTCTAGAGTGGTATTGCAGTACATACTCAGACATAGGAGAGATTTTAATATAAGAGAGTAAAAAATAATTATTGTGTGAAGAAAATGAAAGAATGTAACACAAATTGGCAATTTATTTTTTATGTCAATTTTGATCAGCCCTTTTAATAAATGTATAGAATCGGTTGGGTTCCAGTTTCCAAGTAACTTTTAATTCAATGTAATAGTGCCTTTTATGTTATATCAGTAAAGTGTGTTCAGTAGTATTTTACGGTTGAGGAAATCAAATACTTTACAAGTTTTATACTGCTATTAATTTTTATATATTAAAAACTTTAAAAAATTGAAAATTATTTCATAAAGTCGCATTTTGTTAAAATAAATCGACGCGTCCGAGCCATTTGCGAAAAATTATGTATTACAATTTTACGGAATTTATACATTACTTTACAAACGAACTAGATAATAAATGATGTAGACCTCTATTTAAATTTTGGCCTGCCAAGAAAATTATGTCAAGGAAATGATGCGGCAAGCACTGCACTTTTGGCGGAAGTTAAAACCATTTTTGAGTACTATTTTTTACAAGTTTGAAACGACCCCGGGAAATAGAGGCTGGTTAAATTGCCGTAACGTTGATGTGAACTGCAGACTACAAATGAAGTTCTAAATAATGAAACTTACAAACTATGTACATGCTAAAATAATACAGTTTCTACAAAAACTATTCAATGTTTTTTACATACAGATTTTCTCTAATTTTATTTTGTCGCATTAGCTTAAATGTTTTCTTTTCTTTACTACTCTTAAAGATAAGTTATGTGTATCTATGTAATTAATATTAACTTTCATAATGATTTTAAACTTAAAAGAAATTGTCTCAAAAAAACTAGAGATGATTTATCTCGAAGAGTCCAATGTATTTATAACTTATATTTTTAAACAACTTTATGTTGTATGAAAAAAAATGACAAATTGAATTTAGTACATTTCAAACTTCAACGTTACATTACTAAATAGAACGGAAAAATAATTGTCCCATTCGTTGGTATAATTGGATTAATTAGGTTAGCATTCTTTTGCAATTACTATCGACAAAATATTCATAAGGGCAACAATACTTAACATGGTAATAGTACATATAGATCCTACTCATTGAATAAAGGTAGGAATAACTGATCAAATATTGTCATGCTTGGTACTATAACCAAATTTAATTAACTCTTTGTTATTGTAAACATGAGGCACTTTTATTTGTTATATATTTACATGAGCGGTTTGTTGTCCACCTAGTAGAACGCAGAATTATTACAGTTTATTTGAATCTTTTTATTCATTTTTATCAGATGTTGTGTGTGTCCAATAAAGTAGGCATGTTATTTTTTCAAACTACAATTATGATGAATTCTTTTGATAAATTGAGTTAAATATTCTGTAAATTAAATAACATTTGATTTTATTTTAAAGTATCAATTTTCTATTACAATATTGGTATCAACCATTTACTTTATTTGACCATTTAAATTACTTATGCCATATTAGAATGCATATAAAAAAGAAAAAAATTTAAATTACATTTCTTTTAAAATTACGTTTTTGAATCTATATAATTTAATATACTAAAATTTCATGTTTATTGAAATCTTATTGAATCACAGAACTAATTCTCTTATGTGCAGGAACTTTTTCTACATTGCGTTTATTTTCATCAAAACCTTCAAACTAAAAATCTTTTAACTTTCGACCGCGATGCGATATAAATAAGTAACTAAAAAGAATAGGTAAACTTCTTCCGGAAGCGAATGCAAAATCAATACGTCCTTTGCAGACACGTATGCAGTACATTCCGCGACCGATGTTCTAACTTGAGCAAGAACTGATGGGTTGTGCAATATGCCTCCCCGACTAATTAAACCCCTTTGTGTGTTATCGAACGTATTAATAATCTCGCTTAATTAAATCCGCGTCTTGTAACCTGCAAGATAATTTCGAAACGTCATTATCCGGCTAGAAAATCTAGGGGCAATTGTTGCTTGCTATTGTCATATGTTTGTGTAAAGTTGCGCGTTAATCGTGGCTCTAGAAGATTTTCATTGTCCTTGTTTTAAGAGAGGATGTAACTAAGGGGGGAAAACTTAAATTGCGTACATGTGTGGTTTTAATTAAAATTAACATAATTAGGCAGCACTTTTTCAGTTTAATTAATTACTCTAGCTAATAATATAGCTTATTGTTTACTTATTTTTAGAAATTAGGATTAAATTCAATTTATGATTGCTTCTACGGAAGGACGCGGCAATGACGGTGACAAATTCGAAGTGTAGGAAGTAAAACGGAAATGTTATTCTGATCTGCCGACATCCTGTAACAGTATATAACTTATTATATCAATTTTATAATACCGGAGCCAATTTAGAACATTCCAGCACGATATTGTATATTTTTATTATTACAGCGGCTATTTTAATAATGTCTCGGTAATTAAATATTACATGCATATGGCATTGTGCATTTGAAAATGAATAAAAAAATGAAATACGGAGTTTTTGATATTTTTGTTATTAAAAAAATCTTAATTTGACAATGTAAATAAATTACTAACAAATATTATAATATTAAAACTGTGATTTAAATGGCAGTTACTTGTTTCATGAAAATGTACTACCTACGAGTATAAAAATCTAGTTCACATTATTGTGCAAACCAAAAAAAATTATTTCAGTGTATAAATACAATAATAGACATTTTGTCACTAGACTTTATATTGTATTGTATGTTGGAGAAATGCTGATAATTTGTTTCAAAATGAATAATTAAATGTAAAAACAGCGAATAAAATTTAGGGATGACTGTAAGAACGCTGAAAAAGCTTGGTATTTTTACATTTACGAGGTTTCCAAATGTACTACTAACATCGAAATTTGGCCACTCTGCACCCAGCATTGTATAATGTTTAAAACAGCGTTTGAAGCAGACCTTCCCTTGGGCGCCGCAGCCGTGAGGGGGGGGATGAAAAAAAATTTGGTTCAATGATTACGTACATTATTTGCCACTTCTTCAGCAGGCTACTAATAAAAATGGTCCTTACAATAATTAGGGAACTACTCAACTACATTGCGTTTTGATGTGGGGGGGGGGCAAAATATTTTTAAGTAACAAGGGAGGAATGAAATAAAGTTGATTGAGAATCTATGGTTTAAAGTATGCAATAGAATAGCAAGACGCCATTACAAGACTCCCAATATACATTCATACTCAGCAAGAAGCAGATCGGTTGTACAAATAGATTTTTTAAGATTCAAAAGATTCGAGAAATTATTACTTCTTTAAAAGTTTTAATTCTACTTTTATAATTATATATTTATAGTGTATATATTACTTAAAAAAATCCAACTCGTGATATTTTTAGAGGATTTTTTGTCTATATTTTAATGTATTATAATTTCAAAATTTAATATAAATCTTAATTAATTAACTTACTTATTAACTTATGTACAGAATTTAAATTATAGTACTGTGTGTATTATTGATAAAATCTAAAGTAACAAGTTACAAGATTAAAAAACTATAATTCAGGTGGTAAATTATAGTTTTTTAATTTCATCAAAATATATTTTTTTTAATTATGGCATTGTTCTACGACATCTATAATTTGTTTATTATTATTATTGTTTATTTATTTAGACTACTCACCGTCGTCAGAAGTTAACAACATCTGGAAATTTTACCGCTAATTCAGGAATTCCAACTTGAATTATTGGTTTTTTACATGCACGCAAAATCTAGGCAATACACGGAACCTATTGTTTTTCTACTTATCCGATCTGTCAACCCTCCAAGTAAGGACTGTCCGGGAATCGAACTCGGATCCTCTGGCACAGCAGTCAACGCACTTACCAGTGAGTCACTTGGGGGCTAAGATTAGATTTAACAAAAGTATCTCCGCATATTATAAGTTTTTGTCTAACTATTTATCAATTTTGGTTAGGAATAATCTTGTGTGATTCATCCCCTGACAGCATTTTCAAAAGTTTTTGTGTTCCTTTGCAAGTTTGCGTTAGATTATTTCTTTTCCTGTCTCGTGTGGAATCCCGAAAGTAGGTTCTGGTCCAATAAATGTCCCAGTTTTTTTATATTTATAAAATATCTAATCAGAAAAAAAGAAGAATATCTAAATAGAAAAGAAAACTTAACTTTATTTACTTTTTAATCTTAGAAGAGAGTATGATAACAATATTTATTCATAAATTGTAAATCTTTATACTTTATTTATTTTGTCAAATCACATTAATTGGATTTTTTTCATTTTTGTGTCTAATAATTGCTAATTTAATTTTTATGTGATAATATTATATGATTAAATAAATAATTGTAAGTAATTAAATAATTATTCTTAATTAGTAAAATTGCCAATTTTGTTGCATATCCGAAAAAGATAACAAAAGTATTGCTTGGGGCGGTGCATTAATTACATCAGATCTAACGCAACGCTACAATTAGGTAATTAATGAGAACTATGAGAACCAAGCTGGCACTATGTCCACAAGGAAATATGGATATTAATTACATTAATGTGTTTCATATGCTCTTAATTAAATATGAACTTTTATTATTTTTAAGAAATTATAAATACACAAATTAAAATTGAAATTGCAAATTATAGTGTATGCAAACATTTACCAGGACAAAAAATTAACTTGTTGTTGTCTTATTTAATATGTATACAATTTTTACCCGGCAAATACATTTTTTACCAATATTCAACTTACTTATTTTTTGTTAATATCTATGATATTTACCATTCCTGTTTGGTATATTATATTTAAAATATGAAGGCTTTACTCTTGTTTTACGTTTTAATCAGTTTTTGATATATGTATTCTACTCTATTAAAAAGTTATTTGTACTAAATATTAATTCCCCAAGGTATAGCTTAGATTTATAATATAGCATTATAGAGTACTCTCAAGATCGAAAGGCAAAAAAATAAATCATAATTATAGAGCGCAGTGCAAAGTAGACTGAAAAATTAGAGAAAGAGAGAGGGAGAGAGAAAGAGAGGTTAAGAAGAAAAATATAGAGAAGTAAAAAAGCGCAAAACAAGATCGATTTCGACAAGCTGAACAATTTATCCAAACCAAATAAGCAACATTTGATTGTAACTGTACTTGTTGAAACATATTTCAAATTAATATAAGTAAAATAAATAAATTTATTGAAATTAGAATATTATAATTATTAAATAATTACTACGCCATTACTCCATTTGAAATAAATGTTTTACAAAATTCACCTCGGATGGGGATCGAACCCATAACCTTTTATTGTTATTATATTTATTACAATTTACCTGACGAAAATATTGTATATCGAAATGTACGTCGTAAAATATAACATACTTTGAAATAGTTTATTTTATTTTATTTATATTAATTTCAAATAAGTAATCGACAAAAAAAACCTTTATGAAGTTACCATAGCTTTCTAATAACAAAAACAAAGCCCCATAAAGCAAATGAAAAACAAAAAAAGGAACCAAATCACTCACAAGAAAGTATAAAGTGGGAAGACGAATAGAGTTTTAAGATACAAGAATGGAAGCATACAAGAAAGAAAGTCAGACTACCGACGGCAAAAACCAAAGTTAATTCAATTTATTAATTTTGGTTTTTGGATAAGAGTAGAGAATGTGGAATTACTTGACAAGAGATTAGAAAAAGCAATTAGCAAATTAAACAATATATAATTTATAATTTGCATGTTAGACAAAATACAGAAAATGAAATGGAATAACGAAGTTATTATTATATTCCTCTAAAAGGAAGGAAAAAGCTAAAATTTGAGATAACAATAACGAGTATTTCGCGCAAAATATAAATATAAATCTTTGAAGATTAATTAACAGACTTAAGTAAGCACACGGAGGAATCAATATACTAGAAAGGATATGTAAAACTAATGGCCGTTTAGCGTCACCCTCTTTGATGTAGCATTCAACTACTTGACTAGTTTAGAGGTTACCCCAGCGAAAAAATCAATGTCCTACGCCGAGGCTGTGCTCTGAGTCGGGTATTCCTTCGCTAACTTCGCGTCGTAATCGCTTCGTACTACAGTACGGGACACATGAACCAACAACGTTTAGTTACGGGTATTTGAGGTTGGAAGTGTCGGGAATCGCATGGACCGGATCTTACTTTGGAAATGCGATACTTGCCCAACTGTTTTTACGGGTAAGTTTTTGAACTCAGTTGCCAAATACTCTGACTTTAATGACCTTAGCACCTTACAATGTAATAGCATCTGAAACCTGTGCTATAACCTAAAGAACAATAGAAAAGACTTAAACATTAATAAGTAATAAGAATTCTATAAATATATAACAAATGGCCAATAGGAAAATTAGGAAAAGAGGAAGAATGAAGTATAAAGACAACATACAAAAATATGGCAAAAATAATTACACAAAAATATTTACATGGAATGATATAAAAATAAAACAAAAGACATAAACATAAGGCTAGAAATCTTGGGAAAATTGATTAGAAATACCATACAAGATATGATGATTGTGATATCTTTTATGTTATTATACCTACGGTTTATCAATTATCAATAAGTTGGAGTAGAAATTGAAACATTAACCCCGAAACTCAATATGACAAATATTATATTCGACTCGCAAATCTGACGATTTCTACTGTTAAAAAAAGCAATATATAAAAAATATATTTGATTTGAATTTATAATGAATTTATGAAAGTTATTTTAAAAGCTTATTTGAAAAAAAAATTATATAATATACATCAATAAAAAGATTTTAAATTTATTATTTTAATATATTTTCTTGTACCATAAATAGGTATATATTAAGATGAATCTTAAAAATTACATTAAATTATGTTTAAGTGGTTAAAAGTCTTATAGGAATTATAAATTACTTTGATGCTGCTGTTCGTTAACAAACGACATTAAATATTTATATGATTACATGTTTAATTTGTTTGTATCTGTATTAAATTTGACTTTTTCTGTATTAATATGAGTGAGACGATGTCTGGTCAGTGTTGCTATTATGCATGATCAAGGTTGGTTGGTGTCTTCTAAAAATAAACCAAAGTTATATCAAAAACATATTTTAATTATACGTTGTGAATTTGCATATGTAAAAATGTCGGAATATAAAGTAGCGTTAATAAGATTTAAATGCGACATAAATTAGCGATGAGTCTGCATGGTTAATACAATTCTGATTTTGATTATTATTAATAAGCTTACAAATTTCTTTAACAATAATAATATCCAAACTTTAAAATAATTGCTATTTATATACAAAAACAAAAATAGTATGTTTGAATTCGGTGCAAAGAGGCTTAAGCCACAATTAAAATTTTAAAGAATTTAAATGGTGGTAGCCTTTCTAAGTGATATTGCATTTTAATAAATAAAACAACTTTTTATATATCTTATCACGTAAACTATTTATTAAACCGGACTAGTTTCGACCAATTACCTTGTCATCATTATACGGAGATAGAAACAAATATGAAGCAAAAGAATATGACAAGGTATTTATATATGCTATATATTTTATTCTTTTATTCTTTGAACTTGTTAATCCTAAGTACCCATAATGTATTATATATATATATATATATATATATATATATATATATATAATAAGTTCAAAGAATAAAAGAATACAATATATAGCACACAGATATAGCAATTACATAATGAGGGCTGTTATACTAGAACACTCCGCAAAAGATTATTTGTTTTAATGAATTGTAATATTTAAATTGAATTAAGTTGTGAAGTATGTCAGTAACAATATTTATATGTTTGTTTTGTATACATTGAAATATGCAATGATCGAGTAAAAAAATCAAATATGATATACAGATTATGTAAATATTTTAGTTTCAACTTGCGTTACTCAATAAATTTAGATTGTAATTTATAGCTTTCTTGCCCTGAGATGTCCGATTCTTTTAAAACTTTATCGGGACTAAGTGTCAGGAAATGTTTTTGTTTTTATATTTTAATATACTCAGAAAAAATTAAAAAATTAAATAAATACTATTTTCGTATGTAATACCATCGGGGAGTATTTATGATTATCAATAAATTTGTTTGATTTTCAGATCGATTAAAACTTGAATGCCAGATTTCTCTACCGCAAAATATAGAGACCATCATTGAAAAAGATTTGGTTAACAAAAGATATATTAAATAAAAACACTTAAACTTAACTAAAAAAAACTTATTACTCAAAAATCTTAGTTGGTTTACCATTACTTCCAATGAGATTTTTAGATCAGAGGTTATCAAGGTAATAATTACCATTTTCGTTGCAAACATGGAAACAATTAAAAACAAGAAGAAAATACGATACATGAAGACCATGTAATACAGAATACTACTTGACGTATTGGTCCTAAATTCAGAATAATGCAAAGCATACTATGTTGTAACCAAAAATTTTGGAGAGTGCTTGACTTATATCGTATTCAACATTTAACAAAACTCTCAGTGCACATTCTGCTGTCTCGGAAATTGTTTTTTTAATTGTTTGTGAGTTTTTGTAATCACAGGTAATAAAACGATAGAATTGCTGATTATCAAATTAAATTTGTTTCATTTTGAGAATAATAGTATATTATTTAACGAGCGGTGATGTATGCAATAACTCACGCCTGGTGAAAATTGCATGTATTCACCCAAGTGAGTTTTTGGCATTGCTGCTAGTTGAATACTATACTTTATCTACTATTATTTTCCAAAATTGATTGGCATAGTTTTTTGTATATACGCTAGTACATGTATGTGATAATCAGGGCATTTTACATGTGATTTTATGCACAAATTGTATTCTCTAAAAATTAAAATGAAAGGTTATATTTTTTTAATATTTTGATTCTATATGGTTCTGTTGAAATATTATAATTATACAAATATTAGTAATATGTTTAAAATGGTGTAATATGTCTTTCGTGTAAATAATATAAATGACATAGATTAACTATAAAGCGCGGTTTTGTAAAAACGACCAGAGCTGTAACTTTTTTACTTTCGATTTTCAAAAACAACAAACTGTTTTTAATGGCTCCAATCATAAAGACTATCATTTGACAGTGAAATAAATATTTTATTTGACGTAACAACGACTGAGCGTCAACTGTTTTTTTTAATGACATATATTTTTTTGGTCATAATTTATTAAATTACATCTTCCTGTTTAAGTTAGTGTATAATTTTTATAGGATTGAATATAGGTTGAATAAGAAACAAATTGAATAAAACGCATTTAAATTTATTGCCACAATTAAATAAATTTCATTTATTTTGGTTAAAGATTGCTAGCTATATTTGACAAAATGCAGCATTTCTAAACTATGTATTGAACAAAATGATGGTCAGTTTGAGCGACTTATTGTAAAAAGGTTTTTGTATTGATTTAATATTTAAAAGAGCAATAAAATGATTATATTTTTATTTAATTTTTTTCTTATGTAATCCTATATAAATTATACACTGATATAAAGAGGAAGACGCAATTTAATGAATTATGACAAAAATATACGTCATTAAAAAAAACAGTTGACAAACGCTTAGTCGTTGTTATGCCAATTGAAATATTTATTTTGTGGTCAAATGATAGTCTTTGTGATGTCATTAAAAATGTTTTTCGTTTTTGAAAATTGGGATAATAAATAATGCTCTGGCCGTTTTTTATAAACCACTCAGACAAAATATAATTTATAGGCAGCCAGTAGTATCACAACACCGATTTGACAAATGAATCAAAAGATTAATTAATAATTTCAAATTATTGCATGGTATTTTTTCTGCTGAGACAAGAAATATTTCGATATTGTCTCCAAAGCAAGATCGAGATAAGATATATTTTTTCCAAGGTCAAGATCGGCATTAAGACGAGATCTCACATTTAGAGAAATGTATAAATAAATTTATTATTTTAATAAAAGTTTATTTAATATTGAGATTCATATATCGAGAATCTCAGCGAGATCAACACAAGATCCATTTTTTAAGATCTCAACGAGATCAAGAGTAAGGAGATCATTTTTTTATAATCTCGACGAGACGAAATTTGATTAATCTCGTCTCGTCTCGACGAAAGCTTTAAATGTTTTGAAAAATATGCGAAATTCAGTTTTTTACCGAAAAAAATTCTAAACGTGTGAAAAGTGCAAACATTTTTCTTTTTGTGTTATATTTTTTTAAGGAAGTTTGCAATTTCGATTAAAAGCAAAAATTGTTTTATCTGCTTTTTTTCTATAATGAGCATTATTTCTAAATTTGTTTTAGTATTGTAACGATAGTTTTTACCGTACATTCGTTTACTCTTGACGCATTAGTGTGGTAAAAACTATTTTAAGTTGAGTTCAGTCTATGCCCGTTGAATTGCTCTTTATGATGTTTCAATTAGGGTTGCCGAACCGGAAATTCCAGGAACTCCAGAAATTTCAAAATTAAAAATAAGAATAAAAATACGTGATCATTAACATACTTTTAGACGAAAATCTCATTTTGAAGTTTAACAATCAAAAGAGAAAGAAAACGCTTATTGTAGAAAATTTCAAAGAATTCAGCCAAAACTTTAGTTTAACCTTTGATTAATAGACGAGTATTAGTAAACGTAGATATTTAAAAGAAATGCAAAACATTGAATTACCCATTAAACAGGATCAGCAGAAAGCACTAAAAAGCAACAAATTAGATTTTCTATCTTAATAAAAACAAAATTTTGGTAGAAAATTTAGAAATAGACTTTCAAAGAATGTTTAAATGCCGTCACGTATTTAAAAGCATATTTTTGAAATTAAAATTTATAAATGTAATCAGTATTGGCCTTTTCTTTTTGTGGCGTCAATAGACAAAGGGCTGACCGGTTTATAAAATATAACCGAAACTGAAGTCCGAGGAATGACTTGATGATGACCTTTCATGCCACAAAAAGAAGATCCCAACACTGCTTACATTTATATTATATTAGGACGTAAAAAATCATATTAAAATTTATATTTTCTATTTTCATTCACAATATTTTATATTGTTCAAGCAATAATTAATGTAATTTACTATTTTTGTTGCTATTTTTATTTTTATTAAGAACATATAATATAATATTTATTTATTTACATTCGTTCTTTAAATTTCACGAATTCCGGAAATGTCCTAAACGTTTGTCTCATGTCCCGGAAATCAAAAATATGTCGAGAATGAGCAACCCTAATTTCAAATATCCAACACAAATACAATGTCTTACATAATTTACCGATTTAGGTCATTTTAATGTAGTAGCGATTTTCTTTGGAATTTCTTTGATTTCTTTTTAAATATCAATTAGTTTATCATAAATGTCGCTGGATTTTGTTTTTCAAGGTTATTGTGGGGTTGAGTAAAGTATCATTAGATAGCTTTTTATAATTCGTTAAAGACGAATATTTTTGTTTTTGTGATCTGGTGTGTATTTTTCTACATATTTGTTCGTTTCAGGACTTTTTTGCTCCCTATATATTTGTTGCATCAGTCCTTTTTTGCAAATACTTATTATTTGAACATCTTTTGGGTTGGTTTTTTTCTTAAATCAACCTGGCTTATTGTTAGAAACATGTTTTGTTAGAATCCTTGTTTAAAGGTTTAGCAACTTAACTCTTAAAATTGTTTATCTTAAAAAATTACTGAGTTTGATGCTGTAGGTCCCTTGATGTTGCGTGCACGTAAAAGAACCCAATAACTTAGGTTGAAATTCCTGAATTAGCGGCAAAATTTCTAGATGCAGTTAAACTCTTGCATCGGTAATAAGTCAATAGATGACATAAATAGGCCGACGTCAAATAAATAAACAAATGAAAATAAATAAGTTTGATATTTGATAATTAAATAAAAATTAATTTAATATTTTCAAAAATATCAAACAATACTTATTCAAATATTACTACTATTCGGGGGCATTTACACTCACGAAAAATATTAATATATTTAATTTCCATTAAATTTGCTTATTTCTCGAAATAATTTTATTTTAATATCAAATCACAATCTCAATTATTTCATCATTTTAACGTTATCAAAAGGTAAATTAATTAAGTTTTAATTGCTCCAATTAGAAGTAAACATGCTGGTCTGTAAAACATGACAAATTTTCCAATTAATGCGCGTTTGAAGTATGCTACAAATTCGGACTGGTCAATTATTTTAGCAGACGTGTTTGAATTGTAAAAACATACGAACATGATTCACCGACGATGCGGAATTGTAATAAAGCGTCTGTTTTTCAAATCAATTTTGTTTTCAATAATGTTTGCCGACTTTGAAAATATATTCATCAAATGAATATGCACAGTACTCTAAATAACATTGTACGTACATGTACAATTTTTAAATAATACAGTAATCCACTTTTCAAATAATTGTTTAAACCTCCTTGACATTTAACTTTTAAAATTGAAAAGTACACATGTACACAGATTAAAGTTGCTTTCACTTAAGGAACGTTTAATGCTGCACGTATACGTGGAGAAGGTATTTTTAATATTCATATACAAATCTGATCATAATGCAATATTTTTAATTAAATTTCTTAAATATTCAAATGGGGAAAACATTCTTAGTTTGATAGTA
>JARJEC010096086.1:0-48253 GCA_030264575.1 Tachinus sp. AB-2021 | reverse complement strand
GGCTGGCCACGCCTTCAGGGCCAAAGACAGGTGGTGTGAAAAAGTGATCCGATGGAGGCCGTGGGGAGAAAGGCGAAGCACTGGAAGACCACAGCAGAGATGGGGTGATGACCTAAAAAGGAGGGTTAAACTGGTACAACAAAGCACAGAACAGAGAAGGGTGGAAGAATGTGAGGAAGGCCTATACCCAAAGATGGGTAGAAAACAGCTGATGAGATGAGATGTTTGTCCAAATTTTTCATTAAAAAATATCTTTTTCTGCCAGTTGACCAGTTATACGCCGAAAAGCTTCATTCAACATCTACATATGTGCGTATTTAAACTTTATTTTTTTATTTACTGTATTTGCAACATCTTCACGTATTTTAAACGTGCTTGATTTAAATTTGTGAATAATTACTTAAAATAAGCATCAAATATACATAAAAATTAAGAAAAACAATTAAACATATGCACTAAATAAAAAATATGCACAAATATGCATATAAACTAAAATATGTTTAAAACCCTAAAATATGCCTTTTGATTTACTTTCTTATGATTCGTGGATATATACATTCAAAATTAATATGCAAATAATACTGGTGAAAGTTTTACGCGTTTTCTTGTAAGAAGAAAGAAAGTTACTAAAAATCCATCTGAAATACTAAAAAAATATTCGGACAGCAACCTGAATTACAACGCCAAGCTAGCAATTAAATTGGATTCATTTAAAAGACTAGAAATATCAAAAAAGAAATAGATTTATGATAAAAATATTATAAATATTCAAATTATAAAAATAATTTAAAAAAATTATAATAAAACTCATTCGTTCTCAAAAAAAATATATAAGTGAATGAAATTTATGTGCAATAGCAAAAATTGCAATAAATTGTGATGATAAAAAATTAAAATCTTAAGCAATTTTAGAAACATTTGTAATAAAATTTGTTATTTTTATGGAGGGATAGATAGACAAAATATTTAAAAACGGTTATTTTAAAACTTTACTTTTTACATTTAAAGACAATTTGTAATTTTTGAATCAAACCGCAAACAAAAATTACTAGAATCTTAAACAAATTTCAGAAACTAAAACTAAATGCAGTTATTTCCAAAAGTATTTAAATACAATTTGTAATTTTTAAAAACAATTAACACCACAAATCATCAAGCAACACAAATTGCAACAATATTTTAGAAATTCTACTTAAAAGAGTAATTTATTGAATAAACGTGTAAAAACTTCAATAAAAAAACTACAATTTCTAAAAGACTTTGAGATTTATAAAAAATATTATTAACATTGCGGAATTAGGAAATAATTATATGTAAGAGAAAAGTCACTACATACAGCGTTTTCCGAAACAAATGTCTATACAATTTTCATTAGGAAAGAAAAAATACATACAGATTTCTGATAATGACAACTTATGGGAACCTTTTTTAACATTTTTAATGTACGTTGCCTTTAAAATATATTATAGAATTATTGATCTATAATAACTTAAATTAATTTAAAATTAAATTAAATTTATTTAGTTTGAAACCTTGAAAAACCACCACCAATTTAAAAATAATTTTTAAATAAGGCAAAGTTGAATTGATTTAACTGCTATGTCATATTCAATTGTAAAAATTTAATGTGAGATTTCTAATGACGCGTCATGACGCCTGTTGCTGAATTTACCTTGGTAGTAACAAAATGGCAAACCACAGGAAGTATTAGTGGCAGTAATGATATGCAGCACAAAAATGTACAGTTTCCTATAAAACATTAATTTCGATGTTTGACATCTACCGTTGGGACCTTCGTGGGACCTAACGGCGCTGCGGCTCTGCTCCTTTTTTATTCATTATTTTTAATAAAATTGATTTGCAAAAAAATTAAATAGTCCCTATTATAGAGCCACGTGAATTTTTAATTAAATATATAAAATTAGTATCGATGCAATATTATTATAATAAAATATTTAAAAATCAAAAATTAGCAACAATTTATTAAACAAATGTGGTTTAAATCATTTTTATATTAATTTTTTTTTAGTATTTTGGGATTAAATAAATAATTACTGGTCTAATTAAATTGTTAAACTAATAAATTGATTTAAAAATTGAATAGTGGTTGCTTGTACTATGTGATACTGCATTTTAATAAATAAAATAACTTTTTATATGTCTTATCACAAAAAATATTTTTGTTCGGTCCGGTTCAATATTTTTCATGATAAGATATATAAAAAGTAATTTTATATATTAAATTGAATCCGTATAAAAGCACCGCTTATTTGTAAAAGCAATTTTAAATTTAAAACCATTAAATATTTAATTAGGTTAACAATGATGTGAAATTAGGTATTACAGCTTCAAAAATTATAATGTTCATTAAAATATTCATTAAAAATTAATCAAATTTATTGAATATCGTTTTATTCCAAAATTGAGCAAATTCGTTTCTTTGTTTAATTTTGTTAGGTACTAAATTCAAGCAGCAACCGTCAGATGCTGAAACATGTGGGAAATTGCCATCATTAAATTTTTGTATTTTTATTAAATTTTCGCAATTGTTCGTGACATTTTCAAATAAAAATCGTCATAAAAAATTTGAAAAACAATTAGGAAGTTTAACGCAAAATGTTGTTAGCTTTTTCAATATTTTGCAAACATTTGTGAGATTGACAGATATTTCTTTTATATTTAGCAAACAAGTTTATTATATCGGGAAAAACTTTGCAAAGTTTTTATGTTTGAGCATTTTTTGAATTTTTTTACATCTCATTTTTATATTTCATGTCTATTATTAGTAATTTTGAGACTTTTAAATATTTCTAATAATTTACAATTGAGAAAGCATTTATTAGTAATTTACATTTTTTTAACAATTCATAAAAATGTATTTTATGACATATTTTAAAATAATCTAAGTCTCATGATTAAATAAAATTTTATTATTGATGAGAACAAAAAGATTTGAAATTAAGTTTGCTTGCTATTCAAATCTACTTTTTTCTTTATTTGAACGTAAAACTCTAACAAAGTTTGATGAGTTTGTAAATTGAAGCCGATGCCTTTATAAATTATTTAAAATTTCTTGCGGCCCACGAATCTGGGCCACATTCGTAACGATCTAAATAATTGCGTCAAAGTGGACCGAAAATAGAATTAAATTTTGAATGGTGTCAACGTAGAAACTTGCCAAAACAATGCGGACCCATATTATTATTTAAATAAGTAGATTTGTCTTGATGCCATCTGGAGCATTAATTTCCCATTCTGGTGTGTAGTTTTTCGTCGGGATGTAAAATGACAACTGGAATTCGGAGGGATTTTGATACAAGTGGGGGAGAAATGAGAAAGAGAACGCCCGCCCTTTCTCTTTTGAGTAATGGTCCGGTGTTTGCATCCGAAAAACGTTTTTGTATTCAGAGTCAAAAGCCCGGCTTAAAATCTTTACGAGTTGTAGGTGGGATTTAAAGGGAGAAAAACATGATAAATAAAGTTGCCGGCATTAAAATGCGATGAAATATTTGGAAAAGTTTTCGAAACAATCTATTAATTAGTATTTGAATGTCTTTTGCGGCATTCCCTGAAGCATAACCACCCACAAAGGAATGGAAACGTATAATAAAAAGAAAATACACACACACACATACATACCATTCCACCAAACTATAAATTTTTATCTTTATGTTTATTACACGCTGGAGCGCAGTTGGTTTTTATTTACTTGTGCGATGGCCCCTACACTCTTTCTCTCCTGGGCGCATTTGATGCACATTTTTCTCTTCTATGTAAATGCATCTTAATCAGAAAAATTATCGCTCGTAATTGCCGTCGTGGGACTTTAATTCAACTGTCCTTTTTATTGCGCCGATTATAATAATTTAAGGCCGATAAATTAGAGAAAGATTTAACTCGATCATATTCAGAGCGCACCGCTAACTACAGGTAATAATAGTAAATAGTTCTTGTGGTATGAAAATGCCTCAGAGATGGCGGTTGTAATTACTGTCTGTTGTCTTATGTGCATATAAATCTTTCTCGAATAATGTATGGCGCACTAAACACCGGTGTAAACCTGCTTTTATGCGTTTGCATGGTTTTATATATTTTTGGGCGGAGTCGGTCGAATTTTCTGCATACTGCAGGACTAAGCGTCTAGTAAATATGCATAGCATCCGATAGTTAGAGAAGCTAAATTTTCAGCTTTATTTCATATTTTGCAATGGTGTGGAGCAATTTTAATAATGCTAAATGAAAATGCATGATTCAGAAATAATAAGTAAGTACATAATTTTATTAAATAAAATATTATTTAATGTATTTTTTAATTTTGGGAATAAAATAAGTTGTAAATATAAAATGTATAGATACAATGTAAACATTGGTAAAAAAATTAAAGTTGCACAAAATCGGAAAATCTGTAACAAAATAAAAACTAAATTTTTAGCAATGTTAAGAAACGTTTGTAAAATATTCAGTCATCTTAAGAAATGTCATAATAATTGCAAATAAATACCAAGCAAAAATAGTATTATTTACAAACAAAAATTTTATCAAAAAATATGTACCATAGAATATTTTTACAATGTAGAAATAAAAAAGAAACATTTGCAAAATGTCAGCGATCCTAAGAACAGCGATAAAATGTATAATGTTGAGATATAGCATAGAATATTTCATAAATCCAAACAAAAACTTTAACAAAAACTAGCAAACTGTTCCCAAAATGTAAAACAATGCTTATTGTTGGTTGAATATTAAATAGTCTTTTTAATATTGTTATAGTTATAAATATAAAACAGCGTTTTAAAACCCGACGTCCTTCCCGACGATGTGATCACGATCTAAAGGAAATCGTAAATTTAATATACGATTTCCTTAACAACATGTTTTAGAATTTTCTAAAACACGTTTATGTAACATAATAACAAAAATTAATATATGATAAACAAAAACAATTTATTGCGCAAAGAGCGCTTAAAGTGTCTCGATTGTACATGCAACTTGTTGCATAGCATTTATAGTCAACGAGCTGGCGTCAAAAAGTGCTATAGTTTTGGAAATTCTATGGGCTGCTCAAAGCTAATTGTGGATTTTATTAAAATTGTATCTAATTATTTGTTTCATGGATTTAATATGGTAATTTGACATATTACCAAATTCCATTCCATTTTTTTCTAATAATTTGCATTGAGACCTAATTGTTGACACATAATAGATGACCACAGACGGAAAGTCTCATCTGACATATCTGCGCGTTAGTTTCAAAGACCTTGCATCATACGCGTCAGTTTTGCACCGATACAGATTTGTTTATAGACTTTTAGAGAGCTAGTAAACCGTCGTAGCCCACACATTTAATTTAAATATGGGTGACACTCATTATATGTTGAAAGAATTTTTAACGCAACTTATTGTTATTTATAAAGATCATGTAGCGTTATGGAAGACAAAATTAAAAGAGTACACAAATAAATTTAAAAACAAAACAGAGGTTATGATACATTTGTGGAACATTGCAAAACAGTTTATAAATATATAAAAAACTAAATAAGTTATATAGATCTTATATAAAGACTCGTAAACTTTTTTTCACAGTTTTAGTGATGTTTGCAGGTTAGACAGTTTGCCCACTAACGTACGGATTGTCTCTAGCAGGTCAAATCTCGAGGTTTACTCCGTAGTCGTTTTGTTTAGGTTAGTGGAGACTGAGAATTTTAGTCTATGGCAGTTCAAAACCACAGATTTTACTGTTTAGGTTAAAGTCTTGGCGTCACGCCTTCGATTATTAAACTGTCTGACTGCTTGATTAAGGTTTTGCAATGCATCAACTATCCGCCAATGAATTATCAGCTTTTCCAAAACAATTTTTCGGTACTAATTAAAGTTACAACTTTCCGAGCGCGCTATCGCAAGGTAATCCGATACTTGGCCTGCTGACCCTACAATTGCTTTCCATCACCAAAATACAATCCGATCTGAAAGTAAGTATCATCCTTTCTAATATTATTGCACTTGAAACTTTGAAACCATCTATTAACTAATCGTTCTTGCACGTGTACTGTTCATAGCTAATTAAATGACTTGTAATCTTGCAAACATAAAATTCTTTAAAAGACAAATGTATTTAACTTAACAAAAGTGTTGTTTGTCTCAAGTAAAGCCATCAAAACTGTACAATGGAAATATGGATGTAATTGAAAATATGGTATAAATACAATTAACTGCTTTAAATGAATTCATATGTAAAATAACTTTACAAATATATTTTTATGAATCAATTTAAATTTACAACCAAATCAGCTACCGTTGCCGTTGTTTTTACACATACCGATACTGTGACGAAGCTTCGTTAATAATTAAATTCAAAAGGCGGTTGCATACCAATAAGTTTGACAAACACTGATCTATATACAAGTTATATGACAAACTTTAATAAATGATAACAGGATTGGAAAACAAAAATAATCGTTTTTTGTGATAAAATTTGTTACGTTTCAGATAGGTTTAAATGAGCGGTTGTGTATGCCACTGTAGTATTAATTACTGCTCTAGACTATTTATTGTTGTTACTCGCCTACCCGCATAGCTATTTATTTATCAAGAATTCTACACCTTTCTTTGGTAATTAAATTTGTATAAACATCTTTGATAGATTTAATATTTAATTTTTTGATTATGCAATAGCTGATCGGATGGGTGGGTCACTATAGTATTGACTACTAATCCAGTTTATTTATTTTTATGATCTGTCTGCAGCCCAAAACTTATTAATGACTAAATTCAACCTTCCATTTGTAAATAGTTGATTTAGTTTATATAGTTTTTCTAATTTAATATCCGTATAAAATGGCATAACCAGCCGAAAAGTTGTAAAAAATTAAACTTGTATGATATACTTAAATATTACATACTATTTACAAACACAATATGCATAACTTCGTACATAACAAATACGATCTTTTGATTGCGCTGTGACTGGGCTTGTGTACGGGTAAATATTGTGTTAACTATATTCTTTACTTTTATAATCTATATATAAAATATAAAAGCTTTCGTTTGAAGATCAATCTCTGATAGGTATTACGTCCAATTATTAGATCAATTCAATTTAATATTGTTTTAAATTTAAGTTGATTATATATATATATATATATATATATATATATATATATAGTGGTTCCTCAAGGTTTAAATCGGTAATTAATCATTTTAAACACAAAATTCATTAAAGTTTAATTTTTCACATAAAATGAAAATAATTATTTTAACTATAAATATACACAGATTCTAGTAACAATAATAACAATAAAAATAATATTTATTTTTAATTTAAACTGGTGGCAGATATTAATTAAAACTATTTTAATTTAGAAACGTTTTCATTTGCAAATAAATGATTGTTTATAAACGAAAATTTTATATATTTAATTTTTATTATTAATTTAAAATATTGTGTATTTTTTATAAATTTAGTAAAACAATTAGCGCGCATTTTTAAATTAAAATCAAAACTCAAAATTTAGTTTTATTTCTTTTTCTACCTTTTGCAATTAGAGAAAAGTAGAAAAATGTATACAAGTTCTTAAACTTAATGTTAAATTAAAAGTAAATAATTAGATTAAATGTTAATATAAAATTTATATTCATTTAATCATAATCATAATCATAAGGATGGTTGCGACCTCTACTATGTGGTACTTTATTTTAAGAAATAAATAAAATACGAATTACTATGTTTTTAATCAAGTGACTTGATGATGATATTCAAAAGTCGAAACTCGAGTCGGATTTGTAGTAATTACAATACAATAGCAGTAATTCTTATTTTTTATTTCTTTTCATTTAATTGTTTTTGTATACATTTTCATATTTGTTTAAAAAGTTCTAATTACCTAGAGATTCACTTGATTTGTTATTATTGAAGGTAAACATAATGTCAATAGAAGTTCAAATTAATAATGAAAATAATACATTTTTATTTTATCTTTAAATATAACTTTTTTATAATCAATAATATAAAATAATTAGATAATACATCAGGTTAACAAAGATAATATTTAATATATTTAATATTTAATATTTTTGTTTTACTATTCTTATCATGTTACTATTATCTTATTTAAACAAAACAACCTATTGCAATATCCCACGTAGTATGGATTTTAGTTATATATAATATTAATTAAATTTATTGCTTTCATGAATATGTATAATTATTTATTAATAATAAAACCGAATTTGTAACGCGCTAATCATGTTATGATAATCTTCAGAAACGCTGTTCTACATAATAGTATTTGATCAGATAAACGTGTGTAGGTAAAATGTTACACGCAAGTTAGTTTTACATAACGATGCAAATAAATATAAAACTAATTTATATTCAGGCCGAATAATAACAATGGCACTGATGCAAAATAGCTTAATGATTATTTAAAGCCGGTCGGACAATTTCAATAAATATTAAAACACAGAATAACCAGCCGCAAAGTTGTCATATATTATGCAAAATATTTAATCCGGCACAAATTCTATATCCGTCCCCACGTGGCGCGCTTTATTAAAAAATAATAACCCCGAGTTACAAAACATCAATCTATATACAATCAATTTAATATTTTTTTGGATAAGGGTACATATGCGGTTTTGGGCATCGATCGAATTATATTAATTTTCTGCAATAATATATTTAGAGAGTATATTTACAGAGTATTCGACAAATTTAGACAGATGATAACTGGGATAATAGTAAGTAGTAAGTAGTTTTTTAAAGTAATACTTCGTCGGTTTCTTTTTCAAGGTCAAATTTAGCGTCACACAAATTTATCTCGATTGGAATAGAGAGATAGATTTGATATCTTTTGTTTCTTTCGCGTCAAATGGATTAAAAATTAAACTTTCGCGCGAAAGTAAAAAAAGATGATTTTAAATCTTTTTTGCTTTTTGATGAGTGGAATAGAGATAAAAGAACATCAATATTAACAAATCAAATTTTACAATTTAGTTAATAATATCTGTCAGTGTCAGATACATAACCCCATATTATTCCACGGTGACGTAGCGCTTGAGAGACCATCTACGATGCTTTCCGCGGGTTCCAGGTTCAATTCCCGCGGTTAATAATTTTGTTTATAAAAATTGTAATAAAAGCACATTTACATTTTCTTTTTGTTTTTAAGTGACAAGCATTTTAAAAGATAAGTTCCTACATGTTAATCTAAGTTAGAATTATTTTTTTAAATGCTTGTAACTCAAAAAAAAACTAATCAAACAATGATCTTTTAAGAAAAAAAGTTTAGAAATAATCATGATGATCATCAATATCTGTCAAAGTTAAGCTTAAAGCTTTAAACACAAATTAAAAATAAAAAGTTCATATAAATCAAACCAGTGTTATTTAGTAAAATCTATTTCATATGTATAGATTATTATTAACTACTAATGATTGACAGAAAAATTGTACATTAAAAAATAGCAGCAATGGCAAACAAATAATGACGTGAACTAAATATGTCAAATCCGAAACAAATTTTATGCATGAATAACAAGCACAACTACTATAATGGTTTGTCTCTTTGATATTTTTAATTATACGATTTTACCAAAAATTTTTTTCTGGTAAATTAAAATTTATTTAATCTAATTGAATGTATTTATCATTTATCAAAGCACTGGTTAATGATATCGGACAAAATTTAAAACGTTTTATAGAATTATATAGAATAATTTTCCCAAAATTGACTATAATATAATAAGGATAATCAATGCATTGGATTCAATATTTAAAAAAAAATTCTGTTTCTATTTTTCTTGTAATATCTTATTATATTTTAAGAATTTTTTAAATATTTTTTTTAAAATGATATTTATTTTTATGAAATGCACAAACAACTAAAACAATAGATTTTTCTATTTTAATTTAATTGATAGATAAAAATTAAACTATGTTTTTTCCTGAAAATATTATTTTAAATGTTTTGTAAATTTTTTTTTTAGTAAAAACTAAAAAAATAGAAATAAATAATATTAAAATTAATCTAAAATCAATTTGCCAATTAAATTGATACAGTTACATTAATAAACTATGGTCTTATCAATCAAGTTTATTACTTTTTTAAACATTACCTTATTTTGAAAGCTTTATTTTTAAGTTAAAGAAAATATTTGATAAAGTTAAAAATAATAATTTAAAAATCCAAATATATTCTTTTTAATTTTTTATTACTTGTTGGTCATAAAATATAAATTAGTGTTTGATTTGTGACTTTTTAATTTTTTTTATTAGTTTGTTTCTTTTAAACAAGGATATTTTAGATATCAATCAATTATATTCAGTTTTGACAGTTCATAAAGAAGGTCTTGAGTTGTAAGAGTTGTAAGAGCTCATAGAGATTTGACTGTACCCAACCTTTTTGACTTGCTGAGCTCTTTTTAGAATCAATTTCTGTGGCGGAGCCCCTTATACAAACCGTGTCTTATAAATAAAAGGGGTTCAGAATTAATGTTACGGGAAAAGTAAGTAGATAAAATGACGTAACATAAAATTGTTTTAAAACGTTTTTCACTAAAAATATAAGAAAATATTCGGTTGCAAGCAAATATCCGATTCTGCATTTAAACGGTTTCTATATTTTGTTTTGGTAGCTGTATAGGTAGAGAAACCCGCTTCACAAAGGTATGTTGTTGAGAAAGGCAACAATAATCATTTTGCTTTTTCAGATAAGATTTTGAATTGAAATGAAGTTTTTATGTTCGCTGTGAAAATCTATGGGGACTTCCTATTCTGATGAGTTTAAGCTGGGTGGGTTTTGGTTCACACTAAACACATTCTGTACCCACATAAAGTGATCAAGCACCTTCTTTTGAGCTGCGGAAAATAATTTTCAAACGATTCTTTTAAAGCTTCGAGATACAATATATTTCAGTATTTTTCTTGAATCTTCATATAATTTTCATTCAGGAATTTTTTTGTAACAGGGAAGCAATTGATATCTTTTTTTCACGCATTTCAACCAATACATAAGTTACACAAGAACACAATGGCTGTGACTACAATTCTTTCCCTTTCTTAAATTTTTGCAATGGCTCCAGCATTGTGACCCATCATTGCCTTGGCACCGTCAGTACATATATCCGCACAGTTTTTCCACGGGATTCCATAAGATAAGAAGAATTCATCAAAAATATTAAATATTTCACGCCCTCTTGTGTTGGTTGGTAGAGGTCTGCATAGAAGAAGATCCTCCAGATAGCTTCGTAAGTAAACATAACAAACAAATACCATTAAAATCGCCACGTCAGTCGATTCAACCATTTGTAATGCAAATTTTGTTCACTTGATATGAGTGATAAGTGTATCAATCACGTCATTGGCCATATCGCTGATTCGTCTAGCAACAGTATTATTTCACGAAGGAATTTTTGATAGTAACTTATTAGCTTCTTCATCAAGCAAACACTTGCCAATATCAATTGTATAAGATTTGATAAGAGTCTCTGCAATGCTATGAGCTTTACCAGCTCGAGCTACACGGTAACTTATCAGATCGGAAGCTTCAATTACCTTTTCATTATTGGTTTTAAAATGTGTTATGATAGTTTTCTGAGAAGCCAAAATTTCGTTGCACCTCCTCTTGAAAAAATCACACGTTTTATCATTTAACTCGGGATGATTGAAACATGGAACTATTGGTCAATACATTTCCGCAAATCACACAGAAAGGCCGATCATTAATTGTTTCTATGAAACCCATATTCCAGTAATAAATTTTTTAAGCAATGAATGAAGTGGCTCCGCAGATTCAGACATAGTTTCTTTTGCGGAAAATTCTTCTGACAAACAAACGCTGGAGTGCGTTGTTTGGTTATTATATTTTTTTGTCATTGGCTCATCTTGCGAAGTAATGGATTGAGCTACTGGTTTATCTCCGTTTTCAGTATATACTTTTTTTCTTCAAAGTACCTGTTTGAAGCCAGCGATCCATGCCTAACAGAAAATCATGCAGAAATATGAGAATAAATTCTTTCATAATAGCAAAAATGTGAAAACACAAAAAATGAATAATGTCAAATATGTAAGTTTAACTTTAACAATTCTTCTTACTAAATTACTTATACTTTCCGAACCATGTGTTCGGGAATTACGAGAGTAATAAAAAACTGAAATATATAAAATACAATATTTTTTTCAAATTGAAAAGATGAGATTGGAAAAGTTTATTAATCATATCAATTAATCGGCATACTTTCTTAAAAAATCATACATTAAATTTGTTTAACAGAAATTAAAAAAAAGCATACAATAAACAAAGAAAATAATTGTAACTAATATTTTTTAATTAAATACTTTGTAACTGAATAAATCATGTTTAATACTAATAAACATAATATTTAAATATATGTATAAAATTTACTTTTTGTATTATAAATTTCTCCATGAATTCACTTTTCTCTTTCACAGCTCACACTTGTTTACAGACTTTTATAAAATGAAGCAAATATCGTATTAACCCGAATATAAGATGGTTATTCCCCGAAATACAGGTACATGCGCTGACAACACCGCCGTCAAATTTTAGTTTATAATAAAGTTTCCTGTTTTCTTATTTTGATTTTGATTCTGGTTTTTATTTCTTTTATATCCTGGAACGGTTGCGGAGCCCCAGAGAAGCGCACGCGGAGCCCCAAGGGCTACCGCGGAGTAAAGGTTGGCAGCCGCTGTTCTAGACAGATAGTATAGTTTTCTTTATCGTTTACAAGAAGGGCACACAATAACTTCAAAATCATTAATATTTTTCCTCATTTTATTTTTATAAATTCTGCTTAAAATGAAGATATTACTACTTTGATATTAGTTCATTTAATATTATTACTTAATTATTAAAGAAACAAAATGTGATTTTTTTTTGTAATGATGTAATTTTGATAACATATTATTGACTTATTGGTTACAACGGTTATTATTATAAAAACATTGGAAATATAGTTATGGTTCCTTGTATGGGTAATAGTCTAACGCATTATTGAAACATTATCACTTGATGTATTCTAATGGCATGTACATTATTAATGCGATACTCGAATAAACACGCATTTTGTAATAACATCTGTATCGGTCAATATTGTTAATTTGTGTAGATAAAACATCTATAGACAAAATATAAAAATGACGTTTTTGTTTGACCAAATTAAATAAATAGAATTGTACTACTAACCAGTATTAGTATTGTTTTCACAGTAATATAAATATTAAATTACGAAGTTATTTTTTAATATATAAATCTACCTGTTGTTCAACTATAAATATTTTAAAATATAAAAGTATTCTGTGATAATACTGATCAAAATAATAATAATAATAATATGTTAGCAAAATATATATTATCATAACAATTCAAATTATTTATGATATGCTGAATATTTAACACATTACAAATTTTGAGTGAAGGGTTGATGAAGTATTTATATATTTAAAAACTTTTTGTAAATCTGGAAAAATATCATAAATTGCTATGGAAGATTCAATTAAAAAGAAAATAAAATTTTTAAAATTAATTTGTAATTTGTTAATTTTTGAATAAACATAGAGACTCTGTTCTAAAATATTGCAAGATATTAAGAAATGTAGTAATATTTGAAAATAAAACGTCGTTTTTACAAATTACAAATTGTTTTAAAAATATCGTAAAATCTATCAATTTTTTAAATATTTTTTGTTTTAATTTTTGTGTTTAAAAAAGATTTTTGTTTTTGGAAAATTATTAACTCCGAAAAGGTTTGAAAATGTTAAAAAAGTTTCGAAATATTTAATAAATATTCTAAAATATTGGAAAAATAAATTATCAACATCTAATATGGTAATTTATTGAGAAATATAAAAAAAATTAAACATTAAAATGACCAAATGTGTGAAATGAACATGATGATGATAAAATGATCATGATGAAAATATATAGCAAAACGTTAATTTTTGTTTTCAAAATATGATGCAATTTCTATAATAATTTTGCAATTTTGTAGATTACTGTTATAGATTATGAAAAAGTCGCAATATTTAGTAAAAATTTGTACATTTCTTCTTTACAACATTTTGATAATATAATGTATGTATAAAGTGCCAACTTATTTCTTTACCATTACTATCTATGTTAACCATAGGTTTCTCATTTTATTTTTATTAACTGGTAAGTGCCTTAGATTAAACGTTACTGGTGAGGACGGGTCAAATTGACCCTGACCTCTTTATGGGGTCAATTATTTCAAAATATGTTATTGTTAAATTATAGTTTTGACAATAAAATAAAAGCTTTTTTTTGTTAATTTAAAAAATAGCCATTTTTAAACTTGATAATGAAAAATTATCTATCTAAGTATGAACAAAAGGACAATATTAAACATAACACGTTTCTTGTGATTACTATTAAATAATACATTTTATTGAAACATTTACATATAAATAAAACATTTAATTTTAAAATAAATTGTCAATAGATACAATTCGAGCAGATCTGAGCACATTATACAAATTGGCTGAAACACTTTTTACACTGAATCGATGTTTTTTATCAATTTTGTAGAGGTTTATGTATTATTTTTTTAATTATTTAAATTTGTACACGTTAATATCGTTAAAATTCAAATATAAGTCGTGTAAATAAAATTGTTGGTTTAAAAATCAACGAAATAGCGCAATGATGAGGAAAAGTCAAATTGATTCAATCAAGTATGGCAGCCCGTTATACTTAAAAAATATTGGTTATTTAAAACACATAATTTTGAGAAGGTATTGCATGTTATAGAAGCAAAAATGAAATCGACAAGGAAAATTTGACCCGTACCTCACCAGTAAAGGTTATTATTGAAGATAGAAAATCGACCAAATTAACAAACTAGTAGTAATTTTATAATAAATTTCACAAGTAACTTTTATGTTTATAAAACATTCACAAAAATAACATTTTTAATAATAATACTATTTTGTTTTAAAAAGACATGTATACATATTATAAAAACAAATAAAATTCCAAAGAAAAAATGTAATACATTACTAATTACTATTGTTAATTTATGAATAAACAAGTGGCCTGCACTAAAAGTATATATCGACTTTGGAAACAAGACCAAAATAAGCATTAGTATTGATATAAAAGTTTTCACTTCAAAACTAAAAATTGCAAATAGTATAAAAAAATACCCAATTAATAATTTTTCATCGTTGACAAAGCTTTACTAAAAATATAAAAACACTATAAATACAAAAATTAATATGTTATTAATATTATATTTAGAATGAATATAATTGAATTTCAAAAAATCAGGACTGCAAACATTGAATGCATATTTCTTGAAATTTGAATTGAAAAATTACTACCAAATTAGTCCATATTCATGATTCATAAATTTACCTAGTGTGGAGCCGCAGCCTACAAATTATATATCCAATGCTCTGCCAATTGAGGTACCAAGGTACTTTAGTTGGCATTGGTTTTATGTTCTATAACCATGTCAAAGTAAATTTTTGAATCATTTATTGCATTATTTAAATCTTTACAAGTACACAATTGTGTGTATGTTTAGTCTATGCTAGCACAATATATACGGAAGTTTTGGTGGCGACTGGTATTACAACAAACATTACATAATAAGTATTGAAAAAATTAAAATTTTAAAATGGACTAATGGCATAATAGCGCAATTTTAACTTCGGCTCAATTATATAGTAAATAATTATTATTTATAATATTCGTTCTATATTAGTAGTTTATTTATAAGTGTTTAAGATAGGTGACCTATTTAAAATATAGTTATTCAACAATTTAATAAAAATTGCGAAACAAAACAAAACCATATCACACATATTGCTTTATTTGATTACCTTCATTTAAAAAAAATAATTATTAAAATAATAAAATTGCCGTAAAATTTTTATTTGCAACGTTTGTTTGATTAATTTAAAAATAAGTTGCTTTTACATTTTTATTTCCATGTCAGTGTGGTATCCTTTAAACAACAATAAAATTAAAACGTTGAGTGAAGCATCATGTTGAATTTACTAGATAACGCAAATATATCAAAATATATTTTTAAAAGTAATAATTTAATTTCAGATTTTTATTAACACGGGAGTGAAGTCGCATGGTTCAGCGTTTATCCACCGAAATATGCTCTTGTGGTAATACATAAAAATTAAAATCTCTAGATAAGGTTTTTTCGTAGCCGGTACAAACTAAAATAATTTGTAAATGTCTATTATAAAATATTTGCATTCGGGAAAGCTTCTAAATTTAACTAAGATTGCAATAAATTAAACCAAACATTTTGTCATAAATATATTGAGTAATAAAATTACTACATTATAATGAAAATCGAAATTTTAACTAACTTAACCCACAAATATTTAACTCATACATTCAAGTGCCAATATATCACAAACGTCTATGGGAAAAATCTATATAATGCTTACTTCATGTGTAATCAATTCGATACAACTGTAAAAACATAATCATTGTAAAATTCCATTTTTTGGGAAAAATTAAATTAAAAACATTTTTTGAGATGAGCCTCCGGTGTGTATATTTTCTACGACATAAAAAATTATACATTCAACTTTTAGGGAAAACAAATAATAATTTTGTGATTATTTTTGAGAGATAATTCCTTTCACAAAGATATCTTTCTAATGAAAACGTTTAAAAAAAAGAGTATATTTTGCAATTAACTATTATTATTTTATAATTATTTGTTATTATATTTTAAGAATAATGCTTCATGAGATTTCTGATACCCAATCAAAAAATACGCCAAACAGGTTGTTCGTATGCATAAATAAATTTAATTATCTTTCCAAACCTACAGAATTTACTGAACATTATTTTCAAAGAACGTCCGCTACATTATTGGTACATGCTGGAGCTTTTTAACTTCCTTGAAACGTCATGAAAAATTGAAGTCAACTAATGTCGCTGAGGAATAGATTCTCTGACTAATAAATTAGATGCTGGTCGTAAAATTCTTGATTCCTGGAGAGGAATAAAAGAAAAAACCTCGTTCAACAAAATCACAAAATATTATTAATGCAGCGATAGACTTAAATAGTTGAAAACAAAACCCAGAGTGGAATTCATCTAACATAAGTGTTATTTTAAAAATTGCAAAATAAAAAAATATATTCAAATTTTTGAAAAACCTTACAAGTTGCAAAATTAAATAATGCAGAATGTCTTAAAGTTTTGAATCTGGATAACCTTCTGATTTGGTCGGATTATAATTATATAATATATATTATTCTTATTTGTATTCATTGGAGGTAAAGTAAATAATTATAAATATTGCCAATTAAAAAAGTCGTTAGTATTTTATCATGTAAACGTAGAATTAAATAAATTTATGATTTACTTCTTTATTTCTAAAATTGTTTTGAGTAATAATTAAATCAACCAGTGTTTAACGTCGGAATTTATGGCATTCAACTCACGTTGCGAATATAATCCATATGGCGCAGAACGAGGTATTGGGGGTAAAGTACACCCACATTTTCAGACGAATAAAAAAATGAAGAAAACTAAAAATAAAACATTTCAACAGGTTGCACCCGTCTGGGAGACTTTATCAGCGGAATGAAAGAAAAGTTAATAACATGCATTAACGGCACATAAATCTTTCCAACAAAAATATTACGACCCAGATTCACCACCTGCAAATTACACAAACATATATGTATATTTATTAAAGTTGATAAAGAATTGTGAGCGTAACGTTGCCCGTATAAAAAAGCGGGACGCATCCCCGAGGAACGAAATCCCCCCCATCGCCACCCCGTATATACATAAAGTCTAGCGCTACCCGTCGTCCTCCACTATGCAAAATAAATCATTGTCAGTTGTAAATCACTCCTGAAATATGGTCGTTTCTTTTTCGCCGTCTGCATCACGGCTGTTAAGTCTCATATCTGTGTAATAAAGTCAAACGCACGAATTACTCCCGTGGAAATTCGATTAGAATCGTTGAAAGTAGTGGTAGGTGGGCGCTCCTTATGGAATAGAGCTATTAATATCAATTATACGTCGCCTCCTGTAATTTATGTCAGTCTTGTAAACTAACTAATATAACGCCCTCTCGCTTAAGCAAATCTTAACAAGTGAAATTTATCAAAATTGTTATTTAATGTTCTGCGTATAGGGCGGCGAAAATTAATTCCGATCATGCGATGGATGTTTCCATTCCATTTATTTTTAGAGGGCCGGGTATATTTAACAAAATTACATCGAGGTGTATTAATACCAATATAATTCCGAATACAAAGAAAATTTAGGCATTAAGCAACAAATGACCATTTCCAGATTTATTCCACTCTGAATAATTCAAAAACATTAGTCATAAATATCTACATACATTTTTTATCCATATTAATGGCCTGCCTGGCTACACCTCTTAATATATATTTTACACGTAAATCATAACTGATTAAAAATCGAACAAACCTAATTACTACAATTTTGTCTCTGCAGACTTGTGCCATTTAGTTGAACGACATTAAACTGCGTTATGGCTGTATCAATTTTAATCAAACAACAAAAAAGGGGGCTGCATGTATCATAATAAGTCGTAAAAGTAAGCAATTTTCATTTGGAAACCACAATGTGTATTGTTTGTGGAATGTTTTTCGCCGGATTTATTGCGGAGATATATACGGTTCCGTCCATCTCTAAAACGAATGCGCGTCTGCCAAACTGCGGCCGCATGTTTCGAATTTAAATAATTATCTTATCGCCAATACTAAAATACAATCGATTTTTATAAGGATTGTGCTCTACTTTTAGATACATTACTATAAAATATAAATTAAATTAAAGCTGTTTCCTGCTTAAAGTCTTATCATTATTTTACTTAATTTAATTTAAGTTTCATTTATATTTTTTACTTTCATACATTATATGCAACAGATTATAGATAGTTTTATACACAGAAAAAATACTTTAAAACTATTAACTAGTAAAATTACAATTTCAACAAATAAAATCATAATGCGTTTTACTATTTGCTTCAATATTCAATAGTTGTTATTTTACTGAATATATACTTTAACTAATAATAGCACATAATTTAGAACATTTTAAAACAAGCCATTTAATAATAAATACAAGTCTAATAACGCTCAATTGTATACAAGTTTCATACATAGCTTTAGACTCCTATATTTCTTGATTTAAACAATGCAATATAACATGTACAGTATACTTTAAAATATTGTTGAATTTAATTTGTCATTCTGACAAATAATGTCTGTCACTAAAAATAAATAGTAAGCTACCAAAATATAATTATTAATCTTTCAATTCAATGTGGCTAAAATCAACATTATTACAATAGATAGATAGATATAGATTTATTCATGCTAGTCAAATACATTTGCATATGAAAAGTCAGAGAACAATGCAACTACAAATATTATAAAATACACTGTATATATCTTAAAATTTTAATAACATTAACTATATATCTAAAATAGGAGCATTTAAAAATGCATCTGACACAAACAAATATTATTTATTTTGCCAAATTATTGCTGCAATTTTTGCACATGTGCAATTTTCATTGTACGTTAAATCAGATTTGTAAAATATTTTATAATAACTCGATATGATTGGTTTATAATTATAAAGGAAAATAGTTAGTATTTTTATTTATAAAATTAAAAATTTGGTTCTACAGTGTGTGTTAAAAGCACCCTCACATTTTTGATTCATTCTTAGACCAGCTTTGTTAATTGTAATTTTTTGTTTGTTTTTATTTTACAAATTTTGAGATTTAATATATTTTTTATGCAATTTGGTGTCAAATAAAATGATTCAAAATATACAAAGAAATAAAAAATAACTTTAATTTATTATGTTTTATTTATTTTTCATCTTTATTTTGTTATTTTTATTAGTCTTTATAGTTTGTATATAGTTTTGTTTACAAATATTATCAATTGTATTTGATATCCATTATTTCTTTTTATTTTTTGTTACATTTTTTTAAATTTTATTTATTTTTTGTTGCTTTTATGGTTATTTTTGTTTCCTATATTTCCCTATTTTGTTTTTTTAATAGGCTACAACCTATAAGTGTTTAATAAAAAATTATGCATATTTTGAAGAAACAAAAGTATATTTATTAAGATCAAAATGATTGGTTATCTGTCATTCTTGTAAACAAAAAATGTACCTAGAATAAAAATCAAGCAACTGGTATAACAACAGCAATCTGCTAATTGAATTTAATAGATTATCTAAATTGTTAAAAGTTAAATTACCATTTCTATGTAATAATTTATAATTTGTATTAACAATTTAAATAAATTGAAATCGGCTAAATAAAGTTGTGATAAAAACAACAAAATATTTTATATCTTCATTTACAGTCTTTTTTTAATTTAAAAACATGTAAAAGATACAAACAAATCTTTAAAATTTTAGCAATTTAATCTGTTTCTATATAAAATAAATATATAGATATTTTTTCAAAATTTTATATATATATATATATATATATATATATTATTTATTTAAAAATAAAATAATTTTCAAATCAAATCTAAATGTTTGTCCATTAATCGGCCAATCAAAGTTTATTACTGTTCGCATACATGGGCGCATTTGCCTAATGCAGACTATCAAAACTAAATTAACTTTAAAATCATTATCTATTTTATAACATAATTAAATCATATTATATTGTTGTCGTATAATTTCAAAATAAACATAATAAATGGCTCCCGGCGCATCCACCAAAATGATTAGATATTATATTACGCAACATTAACCAATCTGAATAATTATGTTAATAATTTGATTAATATTACAGAATTAATTGCACGTAAAAGTATTACGCGCATTTTAAAATACTGTTACAATCCATTTAGTTGGTACGTACAAAATAATTTCATATAATTACAATCAAGTATTAATGAAATATTTGCAGTTCCATTAAAAATGTAACGTATTTATGGGAATCGAATCAAAATTGTCGCATAAATATCCAATCGAATTACAAAAAAAAATCTACAAACAAATGGTATTAGTATTTTATTGAAAATTCCGCTCCGTAGCAATTACTGTCCGACTTGATTTATGAATCAATCAAAATTTGCCGGAATCAAAAAATGATCATGCAAAAAGTGCCGTATAATTAATAACAATAATTAGATAGCGTTGATGTTGCCGTGAAATTTTATGCTTCGTGTAAATAATAAATACTTAAATTATGCATCGTTTCCGACACGCGTTTTTTGTGTTTGGAGAACTGGAAATGACAATAATGATAATAAAAACATGTAGTATGCTATTTAAAAGGACGCAATTCTTAATGGAAATAATTGTTGGGTACCCATGGGTTGTACAACTTAATTAACAGGTAAATCCATTTAATAATTCAGGGCGGTGCGTTACATCACGTCTATCTATTGTATCTTTAATGATATTACCTACTATTACAACAATTAGCTAATGAACCAAGCTGTGAATTACCTATTCTTGCGTGTTAAGGATTTACTGTTGCTTGTATAGTTAGATATATAATCATAATTGTATTGCAAGTTGATGAATTGTCAAAAATGTGTTTTCAATTGTTGGTTTGTTATGCATAAAATAGCCCCAGCGACATGCAAATGTGGATCTTTGTATTCTGAGACTATTCAGTGCTATTGGGTTGCAGGTAAAGTCTTTGAAAAGGGGACATGAATGTAAAACGCTCTAATTCCTTTTGTGGCGTTAAATTTATTCATAACAGTTTTGCAGGGAATTTTAAGTTGTGGCCGCAACATTGATAGTAAATAAATGTTATTCTATATAAAAGTCTGAAATAAATGTTTCGAGTATATTTTATTTGCGAAAAATGTTGTTAAATGTGGCACATCAAAAATTCTCCTCGGATCCCCCAAGCGCCCTCGTAAAAAAACATATATAGCGGTAAGCTCCTTTTTTCTCGTTTTATTTTTTTTTCTGTAAACTTTTATCCAAACTATATTTTAAAGCGGCAGATAACCGGGGAAGGTATCCCGTAAATAAAAATACGGGGAAAGCGGAAAACAATGGCTAGTAAAAATAATAAAAGCCGGGGCCTCGCATTATCCAGCCATCAGTTGCAGGTGTGGCGACTGGCGCACTCGAAACTCGTCCAGATATGAGAACAATGCCAATAACATCGCCCCCTCTAGCTTCTCCCTTTAATGGAATGCATGGAATAGCGAGAAAAAAAAAGTTAATTAAATTTGCAATTACGCCACGCCACGATCTAGGAGAAGAGGAGAGGGAGGGGGTCAAGCCCAAGGGCACCAAAATGTTTATATGTACGTTACGGCTTTCATCACACTAATCTAGGCGCATCTCTTCATCCCCAAGTTGCATTCCTCTGAGAATTTCCGGTCCGTATGATAATCTGGTCAGACTAAATGCAGATTTAATTTCATTAATTAGTTCTCCTTTTTAACAGTATCCATCCGCACCAGAAAACATATTAGCATAAAATTATACTTTTTAAATATGTAATGTAAATTGAGAAAAACATTACACGGATCAATAATTAAAATTATCAGAATTTATTGCAGAGAGATTGTAATATTTATAACTGGGAAATATTATTTTTTGGATTTCTCGGAAATGTAAAGTTCAGTCAGATACACGAAAAGATAAAATTGCCGAGTCCCGATGGCAATAATAATCTTGTATTTAATTGTACAATTCTCATTGAAAGCCTCTCAATGAGAGATAAACTCGTTGAAAATGGCTTTTTGAAGAGGGCCTCAAATCCGCTGAATATTTCATTCCGAAGCGCACTATAGATAGAGATTTAATTAAAGCTACATAGGCCACTCGTGAGGCATCGGGAGAATTCTCTCATTGCCGCACAGGTACAACAGCTTAGTTCAATACCGGCCAATGAAGATGATATAATATATATTTCAGTCGGTTTTTGGAGAAATGAGAGGGTAAAACTTTGTTCGTGACTTCTACTACCACTGCCACTACTAAGGCGACGACGGTGTAGAAGGCGCGTGATCAATACGTGAGGCACCCTCCGGCGTCTTATTAAAGCGGACGGATGATGATCTTCGAGAACGCGTATAGTAGATTGGTTCGATATTACTATATGTGTGACTTTAGGGGTTGTTGGATGGATGCGAATGACTTTATTCGCTTTCATTCACATTCAGTATTGAATATAGCTTAATGCGCATTCAATTATTTGGTTTTTATTACTAACTCTCGATGTACCATGATAAATGCTCACAAAACAATAAAATAATTAGTTGAGCTTCATCTTAAGACAAATTTATAAATTATATTAGCTTTAATTGTATTACAAAATACACTAAAATAAAGTTATAATAATTCACAATAAACACAAAAATAATAATATTTTCAAATTAATACACATTAAGTTGTATATAAACTTCATGCATTTAATTACATTTTTTTTAATTATTGTTAATTGAATTTGCGTCTCTTTGTGTTTTTTATTGTTTTATTTTAAATTTTATAATTGTATATTATACGGTTAAAGTTAAAAAAAAACTGTTGATTCAAAGAACGAGAAACCAGTATATTTTTTTAACATTGTTTGCATAATAATCATTTATCAAACTATATATATAATTTGCAAATAACCTTATACAAAAGTTCAACAATTACTTAAAATTAATAAATCAGCGCCCATTAAGTGCAATTAAAACAAGCAATTTTACTCCGTATTACTATGCATTTTTAGCAAATTCTTTCTTTGGTAATGTCTAATTTCATTAATTAGTTCTTATCTTTATACAAATAATGCTATATACTTGAATTCAATATGTTTTTTGAATTGAAAATTTAAAAAATATAATATATGATTTTATAAAAATAAATTAGTAAAATTACAATATTATTTACCGGGTGACAAACTGAAACAGATACGCTCCCATTTTTTTCTATTTATGAATATGTTAGAATAAATTTTTTTATATGTTACAATTTTTTTTGTAAATAATCTTTGTTTACGTTTTAACATGATATGACATCAATTTTACTTTTTTAATAAAGCCCGGTATATTTTTATTTGTTAGTCCAATTTACGTATAAATCTCAATTTTCAAAAGTTTTGGTAGCAATCTCATTTTAAAAAAATTATATGATTAAACAAAATTTACAGCTTCAACATTTTAAATACAATGGGGTTATATAGAAAATTATCACTTTGCCAAATTATTCAAAATTCGTTGTTTTTATAAATGACATAATTAGTATTTACTTGTAACATACTTTTATCAAATGCAACTGCCTTGCTACCTTGTAAAACTAGATTTTTTTGCTATCAAACGATATCAAAAATATTTTTTTCAAACAAGTATTAGAAAAGTTATAATCTTTTATGATAAAAAATTACCAACATATTTGAAAATTGCGATTAGGACCGAGTATTTCATTTAAAAAATTAAATTCATATTATGTTCGGTAATAGAAAAAATAATATTATAGAATTTTTTGCCTTTAGGTAATGCCTTATGAAGTACGAGTGAATATATTAACTAATAAAATAAAATTAAAATAAAAAATTCTAAGTAAAACAGATATGGGCCCATACCTGTTTCAGTTGTCACCCGGTTTATAAAGTTTACAATATGTTTGAAGAAAATAAGAAAATAGTTTTTAAAATATTGCTAAACGTGTTGTATGTGCAATTTGGTCAAATGCATTGATTGTTGTTTTTCAGGATCATATAGAAGTATGAATTGATGAAGATGAAGAGAGTAAAAAAGTAAATGTAGAAAAAACAAAAATAGATCTTGTTTAAAAATAAAGGTGGTAAAAAGAAGTATGAAAGTTAAAAAAAATAGGCAACTGACTGAAGAAGCAAAAATGTTTAGATATCTTGTTTTTGTGGCTTGTAAACAATGATGGGTCTAATAAAGAATATGTGAAGTATGTAAGTAAGAAAGCGTGGGTAGCCGCTGAAAGGTTTTGAAATGTGTGGAAGTGGAGATTTAGTAATAGTTTCCGTATTAAAGAAATTATATGGAAGGTGTGTATAAGAAGCTTAGTTTTGTATGAAGTTGAAGTACTCCCTATATTTCAGCTTCAGCAAAAAAGAGCAAATGATAAAAAAACTGCAAACCTATTTTTTTAAGAGAACACTAGGAGAATGAGAATCAACGCCAAGTTATATCGTTTTTCAAGAAACAAATAATATGAAAGTAATGTGGAATGAAAGAAAAGGAAGAGTGAAAGAAACTATACTTGGAAAAGACAAAACAAAACTATATAATAGAGCTGAATTATCAATAAATAAAGTGAATCAGAGAAGAAGAATGGGAGTGAGAATAGACGAAGAAAGTGTTTTTAGATTAAAAGAAGTGGAACTGCAGGAAAGGCAAAGTAGAATGGACAATAGTAAATATAATGTTAAGTATAAAAAATACAACTATATGGATGCTTACTAAACTACTTGCAAAAAAGTGCAGTTGAAGGTTTGCAAAATTTAAAGCTAGATTTAGGTGTGGTAGTGAAGTTTTAAAGGAATGTAGCGGTATTAATTGGTATGAATCTGAATTAGTAGAAGACTGGAGTAGATGCTTTTATAAAAACTGGAAAAAAATAAATGTATTAAAAAATTATAAAAGCAAAAAGTTGTAATAGACAAATTGTAAATAAGGAAAGAGTTTTTTGTATGGTTAAAAAACTGTAAAGAAAACTTTTTAATTTTTGCAATAATTATAATGTTAAAAATATTCTATTTAGGTTTAGTTTATATTTTGTAGAAAATATGCAAAAATATGAAAAAAAAAATTAAAATTGTAAAGAAGTTGGCGTTCTATATGTGAACAAATGACAAAGTAGTATTCAAAATGTTGAGACATTTTTATATTTTTATTTATTTTATACATCATGCACTTACTATGCCTTTGGCTTGTAATATCGTGGCTTGATAGGAACAGTTTTTTAAGAAATACCCTGAAAAAACTACCCTGTTAAACCAGGGCATTTTTGTTACTTAGAATTTGTATATCTCACCCCCTAGCGTGTCGAGTTTTATTATACGATAACCGAAAACGATTACTTCTTACTAACTATTGCATATTCGAATTTATTTCTTCATAGGTTAAGGTAAATAAAATATACGAGATATATTATTCAAAGTAATTTTTGAACAACTTCTATGAGTTAATTATATTTTTTATCATACTGTGACAAATACATAACTCCACTTAATACAAATCAGAATAATAATTTTTTTATTCAAACTAAAATATTTTTAACAAATTTACTTGTATATCATCCAGAAAGAATCTTCTACATATGTGTATTATGTTGATATATTTAGTGTTTATAGTGTTCATTACAATTACACATTGTTTACATATTAATTACAATTTATGAAACATATTAATAGTACAGTGAAAAAAAAGTGTGCGCTATAAGGAAACTTATTATGCATTTTCTCACAAAATGTTATCCTTGCAAAAAGTTGTGCATGTGTCAAAATCTATAATATAAATATAAGAGATCTATATTTAATCCAACTAGTAACATGCAAGCCGAATCAAAAGAAGTTTCTCCATTTAGGCAATTGTGCAATGATATTATGTTTATTTTGTAAAAAAAATTCACAAGCTATTAAAAGTAGTTTCAAATACCTTTCTCCAAAAAAACAACTTGCACCAAAAACATCTCGAAAAAATATTAGATTTTAGCAAATAATAAAAAAGGAACAACTTTTTACTGTTTCTTTCAGTGACAAGAAGATTTCACACATCAAAATTTGAAATTTAAAATTAAGCCCTAATATTCAAAAACATAAAATATCAATTAAAAAAAAACTAAAATCTTTTTTTTACAAATAAAAAAAAGAAATGTTATGTGGCATTGAAATTGTTTAATAAGACAATACTAACACACGACAAAAAATCTTACAAAAAATTTGTCATTTTAAATATATTGTACTTTTAAAATGTTACTGATAATGGACAAATGCTGAGCACTGAATGACATCGTAAGCGACGCTGGCAAAGAAATAATAAGCTTCAATGTTAGAAGGAAATGTTTGTGTACAATGCGCCAACTTCTTGTTCTGACGCAGTGTGTTATTTCAAATTAACTCTTCACATCATTCAAATGCTTATTTTTGTCTTATTTTACTTATTGCATTAGTTTCTCTTCTTTTTTTCCTTCACTGACCCAATCGTTAGTGCCAGAATATTAAAAGCGAAAAGACAAATTCAATTTTTAATACGACAAATTATCAGAATGCACAAACATGATATAGCATTTCAGGAAATTTGCATATAACATATAAGTTGAACACAAAGCAATGTAAGTTGAATTTCAAAAGAATCAACAAACCCTAGAAGCTTGTCAAAGAAACAGTGGACGTTCCAGATTGGCTCTTAAAGAAAAATGCAAAAAAACACACGCGATTGCAATAGATTTAACAGAACAGAAAAGTTATTGAATACATAAGAACAGCCGTAGATGTCCAAAAGCATTATTAAAGTTTTTCCGTGTTAAATATTGTCGAATTAAATATTTCCGTATCAAATATTATTATTGTTTATGTCTATTCCTTTAAAGTGGCTTATTTTTTCTAACGCAGTGAATATATTTGTGATTTAACAGTATATTACTGAACGTGAGTTCTAAATTGGATATTACTTACGAGTACAAAGTTTTTCTGAAAGTGGCATAGTTGCGACTTGTGTAAGATTTTATAAGTATGAAATTAAGTTACAACTCGAGTACTGTACGTTGTCTACAAACAAGCAACATTTTATGGAAAAAAATTTTACAAAATCTAACCCCATTCTTAAGAATATATTAAAATTATTGACCAAAAAGCTATAATTCTATAAAAATAATCAAATACATGACGGTTTAAAAAAAATTATAAATATTTCAATAATAAAATTTATTACATAAATCATTTCATGTATATTTAAACTTGACCCAGTTTAGATGTACTCAATGTACTTTTTTTCAAATAGCAAACCACCAAAACGTTTAAATTCTATTAATTTTTAAACATATTTAATTTTAAAATGTTTGGAAACAACAAGGAATTACTAATATTTTTAGGTTTTATTTTCTATTTATAAATTAGTCCGGTCTTTTAACTTATAATCTATAATCGTAGATTTATTTAAATTCGATTACATTTTTTATAAACTTGCCCTACATTATGTATATTAAGTATACTAGATCAATATAACAACTTAAGTAAATTAATAAATTATTTTATTATAAAAGTTCATAATTTTATTTTAGAAATTTCATTAGCAAATACTAAAAAATATATTTTTATTAATATCGATTATATTTTACTGTATAATGTTTATTCCGGAATTCGTTGACTTAAATTCAATATGTAATTATTTTACAAAACAAGCAAAATATATTGAAGAAAATGGAAAATTTCTCGATTTCTAGTTAAATAGATTTGAATTAGAAACACATCTTTTAAATAGTATTTAGGTTTCATTAAACGTTTTTAAACTTTTATAATAATAAATTATGTTTTATTTAATTTATAATAAACTGTTATTGTTCAATGTTAATAAATGAATTTAATTGACAAAGAGTAAAACGACATCAACGATAAAATGATGACGTAATACTGTCCTATATTTTTAGGTAAGTAATGCGTAATCATTTTTGGCTTATATACCAAATTTTCTTCTTTAAACTAAAAGTTTAGATTAAAAATATAATAAAGAAGAAGAACAAACATAATAAATCCTTATTGTTAATTGTGAAAACTTATAATTATTATTTAATTTTAACGTTAATCATTGACTGTTAATATTTATATATTATAATGTGTGTATAATTACATTTTAATGTAAAATTGTAATATAATTAATGAGTCTCTTTTCCCTAAACGTTTTAATTAGCCGGTAACAAAATATAACTTAAAAAATGCAAAAAAAACAAAATTTCAATTAATTCAATGAAAATTTGTGTATATTTAAATTTATTGTTTAAATGTTACGCAATCCTGAGACTAAATGTACATATTATATTATGCCTGTAATTGCATTACATTCCTTAAAATCCAACTCAACCGAGAACTGATTATTGCATTAATTAATCATCCCCAGTTTTACCTCAAAAACAACACACAGAAACTACTAAATCCATCTTGAGTGCGCGCAATACAACGCTGCACAACAAAACGGCACCAAATAAAAAAATAGAAACTGAAACGATAAAGTCTTTGTTTACATCCAAAGCTCAGTTTCTCGGTTCGGTGCCTTTTAAATACACTCTCTACCTATGTCTGCATCTAGACTAGAGTATTGTATTACAGTCAATCAATATCGGCCCGGCTTTGTCATCATCCCTGGGCTTGCTTTTTGTCTGGCTGCCAACTAGCATGCATTAAACAGATATCAAATTTAATCATGTCCCATATTTATTGTGCACAACAACGCAAATGGATTTCTATATAGAAAGAATTTTTTCAAATAAAATAAACATTTTTTTCTTTAATAATAAATTTATTATATGACAAACTTTATTGAATACAATAATTTATAAAGCATATTTTTTGAATTATTAATCTTAAAAATTCTGTTCTATTTTGGGAGTTCATCAATTGTCATTAGTTTTTAATTATAATATGGTATGGATAAAAGTAATTAACTGCTAATATTTAATTCTTATAGCTATATAATAAAATTAATTATTTTGTCGTCTATGCTATTATTGAATAAATGAGCATAAACTAAATAATAATTTTAGTTAATTTTATAAACTAAATTGTAATTTAGACTAAAATAAACATAATTATGTGATTGTGTTTAATAATGAAACAAAACTTTTAAATTGATATGTCAGAATTTTTGTGACACTCAATTATTTAATAATAATAATCTTTATTCTCCCATTTAACTTGCATAATTACAGAGAGAAATGGGGTGGTTCAAGTTTTGAAATTGATTCCACTTGTTCTTCCACCACACCATTTAATCAATTTAAGCAAGTTAATATTAATATAATTTTTATTTTTTTATTTTCATAAGTGAAATAAATTGTTCTTGTTATTTTAATTGATATTTTATAATACAAACTATATTAATAATACATTGATAACAATTAAAGTAAATATTAAACTGTAAAAATAGTTATGAGTATATAAACAATTATTCTAGTAATTTTCATTGTGATGTACATATTTCAAATGATAATTTAATTATTATATAACTTTATTTTTATTTTACTTATTCTCAATATTTGGTATTTTATATTTTAATAAATAAATTAATAACATTTATCAAAAATATAATGAAATGAAATTGGTTCTAAATGGACATAATTTGATACTACCGCATAAGGGTAAAACAAATTATGTTATTAAATTTGTTTTATATAAATAAATGAGATAAAAAAGAAAAGTAAAGGAGAAGAAATTGCCTGTTAGGGGGACAAGCTCAAATTGAAAATGCTTGGAGAAGCACGCATGTGGAAATTGATAACCTTCATACAGTTGACCTTCCATCTCCTTGTAAGGCTTCAACTACTTAGCATGTACAATCCTTTAACATCGAAGAAGTTCAAAGCGTCTGGATTATTAAATTTTACAATGTATATGAATTAAGCGACGTTGTTATAGATTGTAAAGGTGTAGTGTACTGCTGGATGTTGTGTGCTGCTTACCTGTTGTCGTTGGGGAGGGGGCGGTTAATTAATAAGTGGCCGCGAGTTTGGCGGCAGGACTATTGAAAGCTGGCACAAGACAGTGGTACAGAGCTCCAGTCGGCTCAGACAGCATCGATCGTGCACTCACTACTCTTGCTGAATGACATGTACACTCTCTTGCCGACACTTAAAAAATCCCACTCCGTTTTTTTTTCAAAAATTTTTATTTTTATTTTTTTTTTAACAAAAGCAACAGTTTTACAAGTCAGTCTTATCTCAGTCAGGATGTTAATCAGAAATCAAAACAAACAACAACAAACAACCAGGCACTATAGAGACGTGTGGCACGCGAAATTTTCGCGGGTCAGTTTTTAAAGGGTCAGTCTTCACCGCTTCATGCCAGCAGCACACTGAACCACGAAGCTGACGTCAGATGAGAGCGGCGTCTACTATCGAGCACGGGCGGCGCTGAGCGGCCACGAGGATGCCGCGACGCTCACGAGACGCCTGCGCCGAGGGACGCGTGCGCCCATCAGACATACACACATACACGAGCACGGACAGACGTCTGCACACACCTGACTCTCGCGGCGCTCACTTCATAAATCAACTCCTTCGACCCCCGCATATAACCCATAACCATACCCAACATCAATCCATCCGTCACGATCAACACGGAAAGCCCTCACATAATCCAGTTATGGATTTGCAATATAAGCAATTTATTAACTTGTCCAAGGTTGTATTTAATAATAATAATGAAAAATTACTAAATGAATTTCTTTACTATCATCATACTATTAATATTTATTTTAACCAACATTTAATTAAACAACAACAAACTTCAACACAACGCACACATCCACATAAATACGGCTAAAAGACCTTGCGGTCGATTACCAGTTGAGTAAAACCCAACAAGTATAAATACTTCTACTATTTAATTTATGATAGATTAAATGAAAATACAAAATATGTTTGCATTATTGATATCTATGCATATTAATATAAATAAATGATTATTAAAAAATATATATTTAAAAATGTGATATGTAAATTATAAACACTAATCAATTGTAAAAATAAGTTAAAAAATAAATAAAATAACTAAGAGTCATATTTAGATTAAATTTAAGCACAACTTATTTAATTTTTTTTATTTAGTGTGCACCTCTCAATATTGTATAATTATTATACACTATAATTGGTTTTTCATTTACTTTTTGTTCTTTGCTTGTCACTAGAGCATTGGTGTTTTCTATTCTAAGGTTGTTAATAATTTTTGTATGAATTAAATTGTAAATGCGGTTAGAGTGATTTCTTGCTCATTATTTACCTGTTTTATTAATTGGCTCTTGTATCTACTAGAGTGATTAGTAAGTTTAATTATTTTGGTGTTCAAACTGATTTTCTTAGCTGATTGTTTACCCAACTTCCCTATTTTTGTGACCAATGGGCAAATTTTTGTACCAGTTTTTTATCTACGACAAACAGTTGAAAGTTAGAAAAATTCTGTTACAATGCTAATCACTACGTTTTTCAATAACGTTTTCAGTAATCTTACCGGACAAACAGCATTATTGCTCTTGTTTTGTGTAAGCCGTTTGTTTTCGGCGAAACTTTGCCCTCCGCCCTTAGAAGTTGTAAAAAATATAGTATTGTAAATAATCCTACCAGTCCATTCTAAAGAAATATTTAAATCGTGCTTAATTAAAGTGATGTATTAATATCAATGCCCATTTGTCTCCTCTCCAAGCGGGAGTGTTAAATTGATGAAGTATCGCTTGAAATTTGTTTGCAGAGCAAAACTCGAAGTTCTTTTCTCGGGCAACCGTTGTAATTTCTTAAGCTTGGTATCGCGTGCGTATCGTGGTTGTTTCAATATCAAATTTTAAAATGGAATAAACCCAATTTTTAAGTATTTTTTAGTAATTTCTTTTAAACTGGAAGTCTTGTTCAACGTACACTTTTCGACAATAAACTCCCTAAATTGTTTCAAGATTTATATTTTAGAGAAAATTGTATTTTTAGTTGGGCATCTTTAACATTTTCTATTATTATTTCACTTGAAATAATTCCAAACCGTTTATTTTCACTCATCACGTGCTAAAAAAAATATAACTAAACAATCATTAACCGTGCCAAAATCGAATCCTACACATTTTTTGTTATTGCGGTTAAAAATTTATCTAGAAGCTGATTGGTTCTAATTCATTCATGCTTCGTAACGCTATTTGTAGTGGAATATAATTAATAAAATAAATGAAATTTTTGCAAATAAATGTAAAACTTGTATATTCTTAAAAAACAAGTTTGTTCTTTTTTCTTCTCATATTAAAGAATTTGTACATTTATTATACGTTTTTAATTGGAAAAGTTATTTAGTCTTCAACTTTGGAAAAAATTAAACACTTTCTCCACTGCTTACTGACCAATGTGAAGACGAGATTTTACTTTTCGCCACCGGTATTTATCGTTAATATTAAAATTGACATTTGTCATCGAATCTGTGTTTGATCCACCTCTAGAAAATTGCAGCATAACTTACAACACTTGCCATAAAAGTCGAGAAACAAATACGAGTTAAGTTGGAAAACTTTCATAGATTGGCGCAGCACAAAGAAGATAAATTTATTCTCCGAAAATGTTCTCTTGGCGAATTTCTCCGGACTAGCAGAGAAATACAAATCCCACTGTTGGTTTATGTAGGTTCTTAAGTAGGGGTATTTGTCAACCTGTTTGATAGGTATGTTGTCAAGAGTCAAGTTTACCGGTGGTAGATTGTTTTTGGTGACTACCATGCATTTGGTCTACTTTGTATTTAAACAGATACCGTATTTTCCATTTTCCATTATAAGTTGGAGTCCCTCGGCACTACTATCATATCCTATGCATATCTGATGTTATTGAGGAGCTCACCGTTAATTACGATTTCCTCCTCCACTCCATCCAGTGCTTCTTTGAAAATTTCTTCCGAATATATATATATTAAATAGCATAGGCGACAGCACACACCCCTGCCGCACACCTCTACATATTTTTATTTTCTTTCTTTTATGGTCTCCTACTCCTACTTCTGCTGTATGTTGACAATATAGTTTTGCTATGATACGAATGTTTTTGTCGTGATTCTTATATAGTCCAACCTTTTAAGCAATAATGTTATAAAAATATAGGAGTCATTTATTAATTCTTTGCACTTGCAGCAAGACCTAAATTTAGTTTGTGCAAGCAAACAAACTTAAATGTCATTTTTTAGTAATTGGAAGATAATACGAGATGCACACTTATGAAAGAAATATTTTTAAAATAAACCAGGCTATATATAGGTCTTAACTTCATAATCATAGAATTATAAAGGTGAGGCAAAATAGAATTTTCTAAAACGTTCTAAAACGTTGTATTTCTATCACTATTTCACTATTTTACTCAATTAACAATGCGGACCACTTCATCAACAATTACAAAATCAATTTGTAATGTAGAATTACAATCATCATCATTCAAGTCTTAATGGCATGAAATACAGACAGGTGTTTCAAAGTATGCGACCTTTTATCAGTGTATCTTGCAATGCGCCAAGCCAAGGAGGAGAAGTTTGCAATGTCACTAGCATTTTATTCGAATTCCATATAAGCATAAGTACAAAGAATATTGTAGGAATAGCGCTATCTAATAGTTTTACTGATAGTTGATTCAAATCTGCCGCAGTTAGCAAATGCAAGATTTGTAAACAGGAATTGCGCCGTGAGACGGTTTATGTCTTTTCACAGACTTGTGAAATATTACAATTACAAAATCAATTTGTACTGTAGAATTGCAATCATCACCTTTCTAGGTCTTAATGGCATGTGATACATACACGTGTTTTGAGGTATGCGACCTTTCAGCAGTGTACTTTACAACACACCAAGCCAAAGAGATGAAGATTGCAATTCCACAATATACAAATTCCGTATAAGCATAGGTAGAAGGAATATTGCTAGCGCCATCTAATAGATAAAAGTTTTATTAAGATTTGCAATCATATTCCTTCTACATATGCTTATACGGAATTTATATAAAATGCTAAATTTCACATTAGCATTCATCATCTCCTTGGCTTGGTGTGTTGCAAGATACACTGGTAAAAGATCGCATACGTTGAAATACGTGTCTGTATCATATGCAATTGATACGTTGCAAGGTGATTGTAAAATCTCACAAGTTTTCAAGACATAAACCAACTCACGGCTTGTTTCATGATTTCAAATCTTGCATCCGCTCGTTCCGCACGACTGCATTCTAACTCATTTTCATTTGCCTAATGCTTGTATCCCCACTACCAATATGTTTTACTTTGTATTTTATTTCAGTAATTCGAATTGATTAAACTAACAATTAAGTAAAAAATTTTAAAATTAATTATCGATTTTTATGTTGATACGATAACAAACACTTAAATGCAGACAATTATTTTGCAGTTCACAATAGCTAATTGTAAATTAACAAAATATTAATATTTGGAACATTTTCAAAATATAAAATTTTTATAAACAATTTAAAAATTTTAAAAAAATTATGATAATGTGTCAAACATGTCTAAAAATATGTATATTGTTATTATTTCACGTTAAAGAAGAATATTAAAATATGTGCAGTTTTTGTGAAATCCTGAAAAAAAAACAAGTAAATAATGACACATTTGATCACGTTGATACATCTAAAAGAATTGTAAGAATTTTTATAAAATCTTAAAATATTGTTGAATGGTGGTAGCCTTTACTTTGTGATGTTGCATTTTAATAAATAAAACAACTTTTTATATATCTTATTGCAAAAAATATTCATTATCATACGGTGATAGAAACAAATATTATATATATATATATATATATAATATGTAATATATATTTACATCAAAATAGCATTTTAGAAAATCAGAAAGTTGATAAATATAAATATAATTTTTAAGTTTTTGCAAAATGCATAGTTCTTAGTTTGTAGTATTTTGTTAATTTATAATTTTTAATTATGTAATATAATTATGTACAAATTTACTAGACGTATTATATTGTATAAACAATTCATTTCCCTCCATAAATATTAATCAAAGACGAACACCATTTTATTCACCACTCAATTTTCATAACACTTCTCGCTTCCACACGCAACAAGAAAGCCAAACCAAGGAAACCTCTGAAACTTTCACACAAGAATTAGCTACCCTCGCCGCAAACTACCCCTCCCTGGCTATATACAATTTTTTCTAACAACATTTAATTATCACAAAACAAAACGAATCAACAATCAAAGCAGAAAAAGAATCCACACAAAAAAGAGAAACGTAATTAAAACAAGGCGTATCCCCCATGGCTTGTTCCCATATATACAATAGCAATCAAAAATATGCATACTTTATATAAAAATATAGTAGTATAACATATTGTAAAGCGGTTTGAATTTATTCAATAAAAATATTTACATTTATCATATGTTTGTTAATGATTAAATTGTTTAATATACTGTTTTATTTACTTTTTAAATAATTATTATAAAATATTTACTTTAAAATTCTGGATTACATTATAATCTTGTTGGTTTTCCAAGTAGCATCGGACCAATTTTGATGAAAATATGTAAATAGAATTCAAATCAAAAACCCTATTAATTTTATTGCAAATTAAAGTTGAAATGAAACCTAAATGTTTTGTTATAATCTATGAAAAAATGTGTTGATTAAATAAATTAGTTTATACTTGAGATTAATTTGGAAAGCGACGTGTTGGTGATTTTTATGTCCCCTTGTAAATCTAAGATTAATATTTCTATCCGGAGAAAACCCATAAAATGTAATCTTATCACCATTTCCTCCGCCACATATATAAAGTGGACCCACTTATGCACCCGTTTACATTCAATCCGTGCCTTGTATATATCTGAAACATTGCCTTTCCTGTCGTGAACCATGTCAGGGGAGCACAAAACAACCCTTTTTTAATATATGCGCGCGTAAGTTTAAAAAAACAATATATTGTATCGCCGGGGATCGTTGACCCTCTTTACGTGCTAAATTCAAAAGAGTATTTACTGATGCCATGGGTAAACGCACAAAGAGGTCACATGTATGATTTGCATGGGTTATGCAAATGAGCGGCTGCAGCACGTGCATCGATGGGGTGGGTGTCGAGGACTCGATATGTATTTGTAGCACCACCCGGCCTTGCGCTAAAGAGGACAGGTTCGGTGGGATAGAGATTGAAAATGAAAGTGTCAAGGGGGGAGATTCGATTTACTTTTTTATGCAGCTGGTGCAATACCTATCCCTTTAACTTGACTCCAGGTGTGTGAGCAAAGTTTGCTTTATTTTTACGCAATAATTAACTTATTTTAGCATAATATAGTTAACATAATTAATAAATTGAATAATACATTAAATAAGTATTTATTAGAATAATAATTGTAACCATTCTATAGCATTCACAATATTTCCTTGTTATTGAAAAATCAAATTTGATTTATTTTTTTGAAGAGATTCTATGTTATATTGTTTAATATTTAAATTTAATTGCCTTTATAAAATCATAATTTAAAAAAATAGTATTAAATAATCATTAAGTATAACGCAAAAAAAACAACAAACCTTTTGTGTTGCTGCTTTTAAAAATTATTGTTTGTGTATTTTTTCTATAAGTAAAAAGAACCTATCTTAATACTAACAATAATGATAATTATATTATATATATATATATATATATATATATATATATATATATATATATATATATATATAATTCTATCTGCTGGACCGGGCGGGTCCAGTAGATAAAATAAAGTAATTGTATAAAGTGTTTTGACAAAATATTTTTATAATAAAAACATTAGGTTATATGTAGATGCAAGTACATTTATTTTAGATAATGTAATGATTTTAATACAATAACAACATTGTAATTTTATATGTTTCCTTAATTAAACTGAAAGTAATAGTATTTTACTGACTATTTTATTCATACTCTTCTCAATTAATCACAACATGCGTATGGACTAGTCTACAAAAAATATGAGCGAACATTTTGAATATTTTGCTGATTGATCGGTTGTCTGACAACGTCCACAACACTGATAATTTATACTTGAAAAATACATTTTTATATTCATTAAATAGTCCGACCAAATAGCATTTGTGAATTCAAATTATATTTAACTCTAGCAGGATACATAGCAGAACTCTCAATTTGTCAGAAAACCACTCAACATCTTGATTTTTAAATTGACAACACTTATGGTATTTCAACAGAAAATTAACATTGTTTTGTGATTTTACATTACATTGTTTTTATTAGTTTGTTACAGTATTTTTATACAACTTTTTTATAATAATAAAATTAAAAAAATTTAAATAAGAATTCCGAAAAAATACTGAAACTAGTAAGAAAATGTATTACAAAATCACGAAAAAAATAATATTATCAGTAGGAGAATATTACTTCTAATTTGGAATCAAAGCTCACCTAATCCATTGAATATTATCAGTTGTGATTCCAATGTTTTTCTTTAAAAGCAATATTATATAATATAATTTTATTTTGCTAGTTTGGTTAAATTTTGCTAAAATTGAAGAATGTGAGTTTTGATTTCAAGCGCACATTTACTTTTTTTACTGTAAACTGAATTTTGTTTGAATTATATTTTCTTTTATGCTGCTTAAAGTTTTATCTAAATATTTAGTGCAATTAAAGTAAACTTTTTGAATTAAACAAACAGTATAATTAAGCAACAAACAATGGTAACTTAATTAACTTTGCAAATTTTAATTTTACATATGCTCCATATATATATTGGACATATTTAGATTTTTTTTTATATCTTAATTTTATGACATTTTTTATATATTGTAGCTTTTTGACGCCGTTTTTCTTGACTTTTTATAATTAATTTGAGACATTTTCAGAATAGATTTTTTTAATGCTTTTTTCGTATTCTGTAAAAGTATATTAGAAAATTTCTCATTATTCCGTTGCATTTGACAAATTATAAAGTCAGGTTTTTAGAAGTTTGTTTTTCAAATTGACAACACAAAAATTGTGGTTCAGTTTAAAAAATGTATTAACGCACGCTAATTTGACGGTAGCTGCTATCGTTCATCGGAGCAATTAATTTTAATTACCATAAATCGTTTTTGCACTCTGCATTTTCTAGTTGATTTATGGATAATTAGTAACTATATTATTTCAGAATTTTAATGTCTTCATTATGGAAGAACTTTGGTATCAATTGGACGTCACAGATCTTACGCCAAAATCAGTTTATTCAAACAAATTGTGTTTTGGTCTTCAAATTGTATGAATACCTTTAAATTTGTTCTAGGGTTAAATTACAAAGGTAATAAACCGAGAATTATTAATGAGTCAGAAGACAACTTTAACTAACATACGGGCACCCACTTAGTCCAAAACGTAAGCTCGGCGCTCATATTCCAGAAATCACATTATATCAATGACATAAAATTATGTATAAAATAAAACAAAAAACATTGCTATTACCACTATTTGTATCTGTTTTATCTACAATCACCTTATAATTGGCTTTTATCCGCACTTTGAAGTTATTAGGTCACCAATTAACCTACAACAACAATTTTCAATAAACCAAAAACAGTGGAATCAAATTAGTTTATACCACTTAATTTGATTCCACTGTTTTGGTTTATTGAAAATTGTTGTTGTAGACTAGTTAGAAACTAGTAACTGTAATGACTCTACGTTTTTACATATACAAATAAAATTTAATTTTTTAATATGACAAATCTAGTAATTATAGTATTATGGATAAAACGTTGTATTGCTTGAATGTCTTAGGTGCATTTTATCCATTTAAGAAAGTTAAACGCATTTTCAACATATTTCCATGGATAAAATGCTGTCTAATATAATAATCTATTAATTCATTTTAAAGTTCTACACCTATTAAAAACACGCTATATAAAACATTCTCAAACTATATTTATTTTTTTAATTTTCATAATCGCTTTGGACATACCATGATGAACCGTTTAATGTGGGTTTAACATTTACATTTTTGATTTTTGTTGTTAACTACTGGTAAAGATTATTTATTTATATAACACCGCGTAGGCGTTTATTAATCAAGAAAATTGATATTAAACCTGTATTTTGTGATTAAAATTGTTGAAATATTGAATATCCGATTTTTTGATTACACAATAGCTGAGCGGGTAGGTGGGATACTATACATATATTTATGGACGGGTTGAATATCCATTTTTTATTGTACGATAGCTGTGTGTCTCATTACAGTATTAACTACTGCTTAAGATTATTTATTTGTATTTCCCACCCACCCGCCCAGCTATTATGTAGTTAAGCAATTTGATATTAACATCCTTTCTTCTTTTAAATTGTACCCGATTATTTAAGATTTTACAAATATCTTGTATCAATTTATTCGCATTATTTTTATACATTAAACCATTTCTCAAATTATGCAAAATGTTCATTTTTGTTTCAATTTGATATGAAAATGATCAATGAAGATCTCTTATGAATAGTGAAACAATTGTATGCTTTTAATTGTTACCGCTTGTAGCAACTTTAAATTAGAATATTTGGTTATAAACTTGTTTAGTTTCGTTTGTACACAATCTGTTTAAAAAATTTGCAAATATTTTGTGATATTCACTTTATTCAGTTTTTTATCATTTCTAGAAATTTTGCAAATGTAGTTTGGCATATCTTTGCTCATTTCTCAACAATCTGAGTAATGTGCTTCATTTTGCAACGTTTATTTACAATTCGTGAGTGTGGAGATCCGTGTTACGTTTGAATAATAATTAACATTCCTTTTTTGTTGTGCCTTATCAACATTTGTAGTTTATTTTTAGTAAAAGAATTGTCATTTTGTATATATAAATAATGTATAAAATTTTATTTATAAAATTTAATTGTCAAGGATTTATTATTTATATTCTAACAATGGATAAGGAATTGTTGCAACATAATAATTTTCTATATGTACATTGCAAAATATTTTAGTATTGTTATTTATGTATTTATTTTCATAATTAAAAAACAATTTCTAGATTTTTTTTGTTAGGACTCAAACCTCAATATCAATATTAATAAATGATTTAATATGAAAGAGATGTATTAATAGACATCAATAATACATTCTATTTCATTACGTAGGTTACCGAAAACATGTTGTAGTTTTCATGATGTTTTGATATAGGCAGATCAGATATCATACTGATTTCAATATTGATTTATATGCTTTAATACATAATTTTATGTTTGTGTATTTAGAACAATATCAAACTAACAGATGTAAATTAACAGATATAGATTATTTGATCCAAAATCAACTTATAATTTTACTTTTATCCACACTCAGTAAGTAGTAACACTAGTAACTAGAAAGTCATTGGTCTTTCGGGTTGTATTATATATATATATATATATATATATATATATATATATATTGTATTTTTACCTAATTCTGATTTCACAAAAGCATTCTTGCATGGATAAAATACTATGTAAAACACTTTTACAATAAATAAAATAACGGCAAATGTAATGTAGGTGCTGTTTTGTTAATTAAAGAAATCGGGGCAAAAAGGTCACAATCTTAATTTTATGAATAATGCTAATTAAAATACAAATATTAACATATTTGTACTCTTTAATTATTTTTTAAACGTATATTGTATGCTCCATTATATATAACATATATAGATTATAATCTGTTACTCACATATTTAACGACTCAACATAAAAATTTATTTCAACATAAAAATTTTAATTGTTGCTTATAGCCTTTTTGCGCTAAGGTCTTTAATTGTAGATTATATCAGGATTTAAAATTGTTCATCAAATAAATTAAAATTTGAATTCTAAATGTAAGTTTACATGTTTATTGATAGCTTAATTGACTGCACTATGGTCTAAAATGAAAATCTATTAACTGCCATATATAATTATCTAAGTTTGTTACTTAGAACTGACACGTGTTAGAAACTTATTTTGACCTAATTGTTTCGTAACAATGAGTGTTAATAACTTCTTCCATAATGGTGTAAATTATAATTTAGTTATTAAATATAATAATATAATTTAAGGAAAAAATAAGAAAGTAGGTGAAAATGGGAAAAAGCATTTTCTAAATAAATAAGGACGCCAGTTTGAGTTGTATGACAAACGTTTGCGGCGTCCCTAGAGTGGCTGAAACTATTAGACGCCCTCTTCAATTCGACCCCTACGCATCTTCCATGGAGAAATGGAGTGCGACGTCTCATATATACTTCCAGATGAATTTCCACCTCGATTCCAAATGTACACAATAATATATTTTACGCGTCCCGCAGGAGTAAGCGTGGAGGCACCTGACTTACCCTTGTGCATGCCGGTGTATTTGTCCTTAAGGACGGTAAACTCATAAATTTTTCCAAATTCCTCAAACATGGGCCGAAGATCTTCTTCCTCGAGATGACGCGGGATTTGCCCAACGAAGAGCTTTATGACGTCCCGGTTGCCAGTTGGGGGAGCATTCGGGGCCAGCATCATGGTCGGAGAGGTTGGGATAAGCATGGTGCACGCACTAACTATATCGATTGCTTAACCAGACGTGTATTAACGCAACACTGGAGCGGGACTCTAGTCCATTTAATTTACTTCAATATATATTTTTTGTGTTATTGTTCGGAACTTATCGAAAACTCACGCTAAATTATCGTTGGCTATACTTTATACAATAAACAATAAATTACTGATTTTTCGCGGTGCACAGTTTTTATGAACACTTAACCGGTGGCAATATATATATATATATATATATATATATATATATATATATATATATATATATATATATAACACACTGAAAGCACTGTTTGGGTCCTTGAATTTCTTTTCGTTTAGTTTCGACGTTGCACTAATCACAATCACAACTTAATTAATCCAATTAATAACAAAACGTGTATTGCACATAGACGTCTTAAAACTAACGACCACAGTACTGCACTTCCACAACACTAAACCAACACTGTCATGTCCCCGTGGTCTTTGTGCAGTTGCAGCTAGGGCATAGCCAATCCACCCTTACCCAATAAAGAGGTGTAGGGTAGGACCCCTCGTACAGCTGACTCATACGCGTAATTCCCTCCAGCGCTCGTATTATTCGGACCGAGCCTGCCTGCTTTGTCTAGTCTCTTTAATTCTCAAAACACGCGCAAAAATATTATTTATATACCAACAACATTTTGAACGGTGCACATGGTGATATGTGCACAGCGACTGATAAGGCAACCTATAAATTTACAGCCAATAAAATCTGCTTTATCACTATGCATACAAGCGCAACTTTCAAGCATTATAACCGTAAATTTCAAACAGTCACGATTTTAGTATTTTTCTCGGGTGTTAGTAAGGACAATTGTCATCGAACTGCACGTTTATGTTGGAATCGATCATTCGGCGACTGTAAAAGTGTGATTTCATTCTAACAAATCAAGCTTTTATTCAATTATTAGTCTTCACTCACTCACTATCAGAAAGTTAAATTGTTTTTAATCCATGAATATGTTTATTATAAATTTTGTTCTTAAATAGTAGTTTGAAATATAATATAAAAATACGAAATATATTATTATTCAACAGTGACAGTAGCAAAAATAAGAAATATTTTAAAAAAAGTTTAAACAAATGTTTCAATTAATTATTTTAAAACTCGAAATATTTAATGTACTTTAATAGATAAAGAAAATGTATTAATACACAGCTCATAGAAACAACTTGTGAAACAAAATTTTATTTATGACGTATCTCTTGTTTCGGACATTACTCATTGTTCTTCTTCAGTACTAAAATTATAATTAATATAAAGGATTACTGTTATTATTATTTATTTTTTATATTAACAAACTTACCAAAGATAAACGTGTATAAGATACTCACTACAACATTATCTACACTTCTAAATAATTATTGGAGTGTTTTTTAGGATCTTCAAATAATTTTCATGTTTTATTTTAATTAAAAAAACATTTTAGATATGCAGTTCAAAAAATGTTTTAAAACAATTAAAAATGCAGAGCCATTTGGCTGACATCCTTTTAAATGGCCAGTTTCGTAGCTTTCGTATGTTCGGGTAAAGCTCAAGGGCCTCATAATTTTGGAGGGGCCTAAAGAATATCATTACATTAATTATAACTCAAAAAAAAAAACAAAGGTCATCGCAATAACTGTACTAGTAATAGTTCAAAAAAAGTCTTCACAATAACTATACGAAAAAAGTTTAATAATCCTTATACGGAAAAAGTTCAAAAAAGGTAATCACAATAATTGTAATGGAAAAAATCCAACAAAAGTAACAAAAACGTTGTCATAATAATTATAAAACAATTTTTTTTTTTAAATCACAATATAAGATAAAATAAATAAAAAAGGTTAAATACTGGAAAAAAATAAAAAAAGGTTATCACAATCAACTCTTACTAAGGTAAGTAGAAACCCATTTCTACAAACAACCAACTAAGCCCCCATGCTTAGTTGGTTGTTTTTTGTCAGGATCTCAGAGAATCTTGCTACAGATAAGTTATTACAAGGTGGGTTATTCCATTTAAACTTTTTAAATGTGTTTGCTGGAGAGAAAATTGAGTAGTTAGTTAGAAAATATCTCCTGCATAATAAAAATTTGCATGTTTTGGAAATTTTTCCCTATATAGAGGATATTGGATTCATACCAAAAATTAGAAATTCAAATTTTAACGGAAATATGCGTGTTGTAGGTCCCGGAGTCCGAAAAAGTATCTTTTAGGAAAATGTAAGTATGTATGTGTGTGTGTATGTGTGTCACGAATAACTCAAACCGTTTTTAAGATATTGTTTTGAATTTGGGAAATATGTTAGAAGTATGCTGCCCAAAAATTCATTTTGATTGGATAAGTTGGCAACACTTGTTGGTCAATTTTCCTTCAAATATCGCCATAAACGGCGTCCATCTAAACAGAATAACAAATGAAGAAAGGTAAATGCTCAATTATATAGTAATTTAACCGTAGATATTGAATTAAATTAGTTTTAGATAGATATTTAATATCTAACTTATAAAAACGCATTCGAAATGTCAAAAAAAGAATTTTGTCAATTTAAAAAAATATACAAATCTATTACTTTTCTCCCTTTAAGAAAGTGTCAACACCCGCAAAATTTGAATCTATAAATAAAAATTATATAAAATCGGGGCAAGAGAGGTTTGTCGAAGAAACCGACCAGATCTTCTTTTACATTTATACTATTCTCCAAAAACACATACCAACATTCTACTTATTTTATTAAATTTAAAAAAAAATTGTTTATGTAAAGAACTGACGATGGAAATATATTATTGGGGGAAAGGTTTTAGTACGCATTGCGACCTCTAGTTTTAAATAATTTTCTACAGTTCTCTAGTTTCTTAAATTATAATTTTAAGTATCTTAAAAGTAAAATGTTAATATGAGTAAAATGACCATCTGTCAATTTTGAAATTGATCATTTTATATGATTATTTAAATATAATTTTCTAATACTTATGTAGCAATTAGAACTTCTATCGAGACGAGAAAAATCTCGATCTCGTCTCAAAATCAAGATCGACATCTAGACAAGATATGTTTTTTTCAAGGTCAAGATCGAGATTTCGACGAGATCTTGCATTTAAAGAAATGTATAAATGTATTATTATTTTAATAAAACTTTTTTTAATATATAAAATATGTTATATTGTATATTATGTATAAAATTTTAAATATTTTGTTTAATCTTTTCAAGATTTTGTCGAGATTCTCGGCAAGATCAAGACGAGATCGATTTTTTAAGATATCGGCGACAAAATTTTTTTATAATCTCTAGTTATATTTTTTTAGCGTTTTTAAATTGTACGTAGATATCGACTATAAATATCAATTATGTATAAAATTTTGTATTTTGTAGTTTATAAATTTTTATCATTCTTTTACTTTTACAAAGCATAAATCTCATGGCTTGCTCAATTGCCGTATGTCTATCTATCGTACTTTTAAAAGTAGTGGTAGGATAAAATAAAAATGATATAGTAAAAAGTGTTATGTGTAAAGCTTATTTTACAAAAAGTGTCCAATCGTTTTGAGAATATTTGAAACTTTTTGCATCAATAAATCGCGCAACAACTGGCGCAAAAATGTAACGTTATTCTAGTAATTCAGTATTAATAAAGTTTTATTCACGCGTGGCAGTCTGCACATAGTTTACACCACATTATAATCTTTTATCGATAAGCACCGTCGCTGTCCCCAATCCAAATTTAACCCCAATAAAAAAGCGAGCCGCGGCATTCGATTCGACACTTTAATTAAATTTCATTTATACATGTATTATATCAAAGAGATAACAGCGGCGCTAATGCAGCATTAATTAAATATAACAGCGAATCCGAATTGGCAACGATCAATATATGGAGGGTTAGGATAATTAAAATCTTCAATGAATGTTCAGCACAGAGGGCGTGTATGTGTGTTTGGGAAGAAATTAGGATGTGGGGAGTGTTGCTAATGAAGGGTTTCTCAAATTATAGTTAACGCTAGTTTGAAGAAGATGTGGAGAAAGTTAAGTGTGCTAACAAGTCCTGAGAAGGATCCTGCGGTCGCACTTTGGATTAAGATTTATGTTTTTCGTTAATTAAATTGTAATTAACTCCTTGTAGAGGTCGACTTCGTTCCAGAATTAATTTTGCCGTATTATAAAAAAAGGACAAATTGGTTTTATTAATTAAGATTAGGATCTCCTTTTACAACAAGTTTCTATTAATTGATTTTAAAGCATCTTATTTATGCAGATAAATATTTAATTCGCTCTGAAAATAATAAAATATTAAACGCGATAAATATTTTCAGACCTAGTATAATTGAATTCTGCCAAATAAGGACTTCAAGTATTGAACATAAATATTTAATTATTTGCACATTAGCTTCTGCATATATAAAATAATAAGCGTTCATATCTAAATATATCAACCAAAAAATATTTAATTAATAAAGTCTGTTCAGTTTTAACTTTCAGTATCAAGTTAATTAAAGTGATAAAATTATTAAATTTTATAACAAAATAGAACAAAGTAATGCAGAAAAGACTTAAATATCTCCCCCAAAGTAATAAAACTTAACTACATTACTATAATTTCCTTGAGAGAAACGATATTAATCCTTCCTTATATAAAAATATACTAGCAACCCCATTAAACCTGCAACCTGAACGGAATTTTTTTCTAAGGGCTTTCTTTCCATATAATCCACTTTAAAAAAAGGCGATGCATTTAATTCCGTCCGCATTTCGCACCAACGTAAGAGAATGCGATCGTAAAAGATCGGCCCAATAAACAATTCTACCTGGCCTTAGTTTCTTTCAACGGCCCCCATTTATAGCCGTGACATTGCCCATATAGTTAGTAAACCTAGCGTGCAATCAAAAGAAACTACAACTACACCACTTGCATTGTGCTTATACTGTGTGGCACGTGCAACGTGATTTGGTTTTATTGCTCCCTCTTAATTCATGATTTAAGTACACGAATGAATTAAAATAATAAAGAACACAAAATATGTGTTTTCAAAAATAGTAGAAACAAAACAAGCGCGAGGGGGCCGTTAAAATTTTATGGCGCGTCAAATGGTGATGCAGAACCGCGCCGACGTTCATCAATATTTGATTTGTTGTTGCAACAGCTCAACAAGAAAATGCGGGATATAAAACAGGTGTTTATTATAGCAGGAGAAGGGAATAATATTTTCAGTTTATTATAGCTGAAAAAGGTTATCAAATTGTGACGTGGAACTATATTAGCGGATTCACTATTTACAAAAAATATGTATGTTAATGCATTACTTATTTGTTAGTTTTAGATTGATTTACAATGTATTGTGATTAAAAAAGTGATCTGAAGCGTGTTTTGAAGACGTATGAAAGTTTATGTACGTCAATGCAAGCAAAGCAAATGTTGACAGTAGAAATATTGTTCATTGTGTTAAAAAATATCAAGAAGCTTTAATGCAGCTATACCATCAAGAGTGTGTTAGTCTAAAAACTTTTTAATTGCAAATTTTAAAAAAGTTTTTTTACGAACCTTGCATAGTTTATATAACATTTGAACTTCCTGCAGAACGTCTGTGGCCGCAAGTTATTATAAAGCAACTAAATTTCAATTATTTTATTTATGAAAATCAATCAAATAACTAATGAAAGTAGAAGCTTTGCTTGTCAATAGTTTTTTTTTATCATTTTTATAAATTTCTAAAAAATATGTGCAAACATTTAAATGTATCTCTTTTTAAATTTATTTTGATTGATTTCATTGATTGATTGATTGAAACTTAATCTATTTTTATTAATAAATGGGCAACTAATAGATTCATTTTTAAAGAATACAAAACAAGGCCTCATTCAATAATCATTTTCCTGGGGCAGTGTAAAAATTATACGAAACAACATTTTGCAAGTATTTTCACATTATATGATATTTCATAGTAATTTTTAACATATTTGCAACATTTTACAAATATTTTTGCAATTTTCAACAGAACATTTTACTTTTATAACACTCCTCAA
>JARJEC010096066.1:0-11980 GCA_030264575.1 Tachinus sp. AB-2021 | reverse complement strand
TTAACAAAGACCGCGAGCTATTGGTTACAATAAAGAAAAGGAAAACCGCATACCTAGGTCATCAAATGCGAAATCAAAAACATAACATATTGCAACTAATAATTGAAGGCAAAATTCAGGGAAAAAGAAGTATAGGAAGGAAGAAGTTGTCTTGGTTGCAAAACATAAGACAATAGACGGGACTCCGAACTGTAGAAAGTTTACTCCATACAACAAGGAATCGGGTAGAAATGGAACATTTGGTTGCAAACATCCATTCATGGAAATGCACAGGGCAAGAAGAAGAAGTATTAAATAATGACTACGCCATTACTCTATTTGAAATAAATGTTTCAAAAATTCACCTCGGGTGGCGATCTAACTCACAACCCTTTAATTTTATGTTTAATATTAAAACATTTATTTTAAATGGTGTAATGTTCAATTGGTAGAGTAGGTATATATATATATATATATATATATTTAAGTCATACCTGAAATATAGAAAGCAATGGAATCGTGTACGTACAGCTGTCTGGCCCATCTGGTAAATACGTTAATGGAAGCTTGTGAAAGTATTTAAAAAAATTAAATTTAAAATGTGTTATAATTAAATATAATGAATGAACGATTAGAATCTATTAAATCATTAAATTAAGGCGTTGAGAGCTACAATTTACTGATCTCTCAATAAGGAGTAGTATATAAATTAATTATCAAAAAATACCAACCACTTTAATAAAGATTTATTAACATTGAAATGAAATAAATTAAAATTTGAATTCTAAATGTTGATTGATATTCAATATTTAAAATTTTTATTTTATTTAATTTAAATATATTCATTAGAAAACTAATCAAATTTTAAAACTTTGCAAAAATATAAGATACAAATTTATAATTTGTCATGAATTTTCTAATCATTTTTTTCTGAATTGCTACACATTAATAAATATTCTTTAATATGCAACACATTCTTTATAAAAATTTATATAAAATTATAAATGCAATGTTGTAAAATATTTAGAAACAGACATGTTTTAAAGTTGTTGTGAAATGTACATACATAATTATTGTTGCAACTTCTCGATCATTGCGGTGCTGTTGGAACGGGATTTGGGCAAAGAATTCTTTTCTTTTACAAGGCCCATTCTTATTAAACAACGTGGTGGATTTATATTTGGATTTGATTCTAGCCATTCGGAATAACCCTTTGTAGATCTAAAAAAATAAGTTTTAAATTCAATATACATAAATACTATAACATAAAATTAACTAACTAAGATGCATTAGGAGTATTTTTGTTTTATTTAATATAAAAATATTCTATTTACATTGTTTGTAAATGATCTAAATTTTAAAATAAAAAATGGTAAAATTTGTAAATTCACACCAATGTGTCTAATACACATTTTAAATAATTTCGAAGACTGCAAACAGACTCAGTTAATTTTAAATTTACAAAAAACTGCAAATGTAGTTATTGTAATCAAATTAAATCAAATTCTTTTGAAATAAAATGAAATGGCAAAATAATTCTAAACCAAACAGAAACAAAATCCTTAGAAGTAATAATACACTACTCAAAAGAAATTAGAAAACACATGGCACAGTAAAACTTTTTCTTTCTCTCTTCTCGCACGATTTTTGCTAAGCGTATATTTTGCACTTTTTAATAAAAAATAAAATTAGCAATTACTGAGTATGACAATTATACTTCAAAAACATATAGGTTTGTTAACTTTAATTTATATGTAAAATATGAATGTAAACAAATTGTTGTCAACATAATATATGTCATCAACATATTCAATTATTATTTGCAAAATTTACAATTTAATTCAATTGAATCTATTCCATTCCCGAATTCAAATTAATTCTAAATAATGAGTTTATTATCTCATTTTGCAATAAATATGAATTTAATGGCAATTTTTCGAAGAAACTTACTCATATTTTCTCACCAACTTAACTAATCTTAACCATCTTCCGAGCGGCACAACTAGATCTGGTTTGCAAGGTATTTTAAAAATTGTACACCTCCAACGTTTAAGTTATGCGTGACAAATACATATACACATACACTCATACATGCATGCATACCCACTCTTACATGCATTTTTCTCAAAACCATCCAGATCGACTTTGAAATGTTGTGGTGGTCTATACTTTTTTAAACTTCTCCTTTAAGGAAAAAAAAGTAGTCACCTTTTCAAAGTGGCGTAAATTTAATAGCAATTATGATTTATTTGAGCAATGGAAGTCTATTTTTTACAGTTTGGTCAAAAATTATGCATCCTTTAGCTCGCCAAATCTCTAATTAATTCTGTGCTGTAGTTGTACGATTACTCAGCCTTGGCAAACAAATTAAGCGCTTTTAAGCTTTATTAGTTTTTTTGGATTTGATCATTGCCAGAGCGCTTAGTAACAAGCTGGTTTTTCGTGTACCGTTTTGGGAGCTTAAACAAAATATCCATTTGTTGTGCTTCTCCTTTCTTCTAACAAAGTTACAGCTCGCATAACCTGAATTGGTGTGAGTTGGCTTCTTATTTGTGCTGCATTTTGAATGTGTTCACCAATATTGTTAAAAATCTGTTGTTACAAGTATAACTTGTATGTATGCATTAATAATGTCAACAATAGTTATTTTGATTTTTAAGTTATTTGACACAAGCACATTTGATGACATTTTATATTATTTGAAAATTGTTAAAGACAAAGACAGAAGAGTGACTACTTTTTTTAGTAATGTAGATACAAATTTAGAATAGGATAAACATGCAAATAAAGTTATAAATAGGCATAACTGCAATCTTAAACGTAACCTTGATAAAAACAAAAATTATTCACTCTATAATAATTAAATATGGAATTATTGTTGAAAAAGGGGGAGGGGTGAGATTTTTAGAATAAATGACCAATATAAAAGTAAACAGTTAAAAAACAGATAATGAAATTAACTTTTAGGTTAACTTATTTTCAATTTCAAAAAATTCATTTAGGAATATTAAAAAAAACATGACTATACAGGGTGTCCCATAAGTAAGATCATGAAGTAACTAGAAACAGTAGACGTTAAAATATACTATTTTAGTTTAAAATGTAATTAGTAAAATATTATTTATATTTGAAATAATTTATTCATTATACATATATGCGTTTGTTGTTTTTAATTTTTTATTTTGCAGACTAGTTTATAATTGTAATCCAAAATATTGTTTGTTTAGGATATACAATGTGTTCAATGTTAAAATTTATTTATAAATATATGTAATAATTTGGAAACGGCTAAACGTATTGGCGTAAAACTTGAATGTTTTTTAGGACAAAATATATGATTTTGATAGTTATTTTCCGATTCCTTGTAGATTAGGTAGCGAGTTACACACTTTCATTGTTTGTAACATACAAAATTTTTTAATTGAAAATTATAAAATATGCGTTCTTCTAAGTAAAACAGTTTACTTTGTTGATCTTGCTATTTCAACTCGTTTTTTAGATATGTGCAATACATTGTTGTAAAAATTACACAAATTACAGTCTTTCATATCATATTTATTAACATAAAAATAAATGAATAACTTATTTAAGTAAATAATAAAAATGTTTATCAATTACATGAATACGCTTCTGTTAAAACATATTTTAAGTGACGTCAAACTTTGATACTAATCATATTTTCGATTAGTTGGATTGTGTTGGATTTAGTCTGAATAAAAACAATTATTATGATCACAAACAAATTATTAAAATGTCTTACTGTGTCGGGTTTACATCTTTGCTTATAGTGTCGATATTATGCTTAGCAATAAAATAATATCTCGAAAACGAGTTGAGGCAACAAGATCAAACAAGGTAAATATTTTTTACTTAGAAAAGACCCATTCATTTTTTATAACTTAGATTCAAAATCGGAAAATAACTATCAAAATCATATTTTTTGTCCAAGAAAAAACATAAAGGTTGCAAGTTATGCTAAAATACGTTTAGCCGTTTTTAACATATTACATGTTTTTATAAATTAATTTTAATTTTAAACCCTGCCTATCTTAAACGCCTAACATTTTACTAAGACATATTGTATTAAACAATATATTTTAACATTTATTATATACAGTTAATCCATGTCCGCGTAATTACTGGAAACCCAGTATTTACAGAGTTTGCCAGAAAAATGTATACACACTTTAAAAAATAAAAACTATTTATTATGTATCTTTTTACATTTGAGTACAAATCACAGATGTAGTAACTATCTTTAATTAAGCGCATTGTTACTTTATTATATGTTCAACACGTAATAGAACAACGAGCGATTAGCGCAGTTTCTTTGTTGAGATAGTATATGCTTATGCATATGAAGCTGAAATTTCCTTAGCAATAGTTTTCAATTACTATTTTTTTTTTATTAGATGCCCCTGCTCACACTGTGACATGTAAACGTTCCACTTATTGAGTTTTTGAATTTATTGTATACTTCTACTAATCCCTACTTTATTGATAAATCACATGCATTTTTGCTGTTGGGGTGTGTTCAGCCATAATCATGTCTCAATATTGTCTTAAAAGTACCAGTATTTATTGAGCAAAAGACATTATTATACAACAATTTACTATAAATGTTGGCTCATTACTATTTATGATCTACGTCAATAAATTTTTTAACAACTTCGAAGATGATGAAAATATTTAAGTAATACAATTTGCTGATGATTCGTCAATAACTGATACTGACATTAACCATTTAATAGCTAGTAAAAATTAAGCTCATCAGATCAACAAAAATTAGTTTACTTCAAATAATTTAAATATAAATGAAGAACAAACTATGCAATTATTGTTTACGTTACGAGATCACAATAAACGATTTTCACTAAATTCAATAACATTTCTGGGTCTGACTCTAATTTAAAGTAAGATGTTCAAATGGATAACGGAATTTAACACGTTATCTCTCAAAGGATATTGTAAAAACGGTTTATTATAAACTTTTTCATTCTTTTATATGTTATGGACTTTTAATTTGAGGCCACTCAACTGCACCTAACAGAATATTTTCTTTAAAAAGAAGGCCAATTTGAATTGTAGCTGGTATCAAATACAGAGAAGATTGTAAAAATAAATTTATCAATATGAAAATATTGACTTTACGTTGTTGTATGTTTTGAACCGTTTTATGTGAAAAAAAACAGGAACTTAACTATAGTATAAGTAACACCTTTCATACTTACTTAATCAGAATAAATAATCAAATCTGTTCTGATTATAATAGATTGACGCTATCTTAAAATGAGATACAATGCTATGGTCCAAAATTTTATAATAAACTTTTACAAAAGACAAAATGTCAGAATATGAATATGTTTAAAAATTATATCAAACATATCATCGAAAGCGTACTATAGCGTGGATGAGTTTCTAACAAATAGTGGTGTTTTTTGATAAAATATTTTTGTTTGTAAATTATGTTTTTAAATGTTTTGTATGTATGTTTTTCTGTCTTAATTTATCAGCAGATTTTGTAGACATCTGTGTATGACATATATAATTTTGACTTGTGTAAACATGTAATGTATTAACACAAATAATAAGTATATTGAAGGTTTGAATTCCCGACGCAAAATTACAAGTGCTTGACACTAGGAATCCACATTTTCGGGTGTTACTAATGTTGGAATACTTGTAGAAAGGTTCTTTGGGACAACATTACCGCATAGACAAAAATGTTTAATACACATAAAAATTGGGGGATTGTTTGAAGAGCTACATCTGTAGCCAGGTTGAAATATGCTCACTACGTCCTGTCAACAAAAATTACCTCTACGCAAACGAAAAATGTTGAGCACTAAAAAATCATCATGATAACTAAACTTAAATAATTATTTTATAAATACCTCAAATTTTCGATTCCTTCAAATACAAAAGACATATCTGCTATAGCTTCTGGAGGCTTTTTGATTCTCTTACGATCAGCGGCAGTATTTTCTGGTTTAGAATTTGAGCTATGGTGAGTCAAAGACGTCCTTCCAAATGCAATTGTTTTAGTTTTCAATCGATTTGAAATATGCTTATACTATAACAACACAAAAAATTAATTTTATTTATTTTATTATCATATAATCATATTAGAACATGTTTTGCTTTCTTGTTGGAAAAGTAAAATGAATGCATCCAAATGTATTTTTAGAATTTCTAATATTTACATGGTTGACTTTATAAAATTGTTTTTCATAGACCGTTGTATGTTATTAAATGTTGTTTTTTTAAAATAACTATCTAACGGTACCACTTAAAAATATAAAACCACGGTTATTTTTGAATAGCGTAGATGCTTCCAAAACTCTGTTGGCTTTGGATATAAATGTTTTTTTACAAGTTGTAAGATTAAACATCTACTAGTCTTGTATGTTGCAAATACTAAATAGAAGTTTAATTTGAATGTATGTGTAGATACAAGTAAAATATAAAAATGCTAGTAAAAACTACCTCAGTAAAACATTTGGCAGCAAAATACTTTTGTTATACTTGTATTTATGTATAGATACAAGTAAAATATAAAAATGCTAGTAAAAACAACTTTAGTTTTCAATTTACAATACTTTCTTTTGTTTTATTTGGTCTGTAACTAATAAACGGTACACTCGTATATCAACCAATTCACCCAAAAACCAAGCCAGGCAACGGTCCACCAAGTGACCAACACTTTACAATTAATAAAGTAGTACTGTCAAAAGACACGGTTAGATCGATAAATTTTTAAAACTTTGTAAAATGGTTTTATCATGCTCAAATACCTTTTTAAATTTAAATTTAAATTATTGACTACCTGTGTTTGACATGCTAATTATAGTAGTATGTACCTCTGTGGATGTGCACTTTAGCATTTTGGTATTAGTATTCTATTACTCAGAATTTTGCAACTATTGCGTTTATTTCCACTTATTTAAAATATAAACTGCGTCAGTATTTAACAAAGCAATTTGATTTGAAATGGGATTTAAGTTTTTGATTAAGTAAAAAGTTTATAATTAATTATCCAAAGCGGCAACAATTAAAAGCATATAAATCTTTTACTCTTCATAAGAGATCATCAGTGCACCTTATTGATTTTCTCATCGCATTGAAACAAAAATAAAATAAATAATTGATTAATTAGTGCCACTGCAAATAATAATGAAGTTAAATTAAGAGGTTAACTCATTATTATTTGCGGTGGCACTAAATCACGTTAATAAATTATTTGGATCATTTTTGTTTCAATGCAATGCGGAAATCACTTATGTGCACTGATGACCTTATGAAGATTGATACAATTATATGCATTTGATTGTTGCCGTTTGTAAAGGCGTCGATTTGGATAATTGATTATAATTTTTTTACTTAATCATTTTGATTTTATGGCCCGATAGGCATTGTGATACTGGTTGCCTCTAAATTCTATTTTTTGTTCTAGACTGCTTAGAAGAAGGACACACAACCACTCACTTTATTAATTTTTTAGGTGTGATTTTTTGACTGTTTTAGCAGATGATTGTGAAGTTGCAGCATGCTTTTGTCAAACATAATTGCATTGTGCGGAATAACAACCATCATATTTACCGTCGCACGATTCAAGTTTCATTTCCGTCAAGTGTAATAATATTCCAGTTAAGAAAATCTATTGAAAAAGTGAAAACATTTTGCGATTTAATAATGTTGGAAATTAAAAAGTGCTTTGACATGAACTAACTGGTGATTAATAAAGAAAATACAAATCTTTTGATATTCAAAACTACTTCAAAACAATACACATCAAATGAATTTATAATAAATAATGTAAATTATCTCCTTTTTGACACTGCCAAATTTCTCGGCATAACAATCCAATACTCATTGAAATAGTTTAAACAAGTACCTTAAATGCTAAGCTCAATCGTGTAATTTACTCTATGCCAATTAATAAGCGGTATGTAGATATAAACGTCTTAAAGACAGTCTACCACGCAAACTTTTTATCACAACTTCGATTTGAGATAATCTTCTGGGGCAGTGGTTCTACTATTTTTACAACATTCATAATACAAAAACAAATACTTAAATTATTAAGAATTGTTTGTTTTTTGTGTTCCTTCTGTTAAATTGTCAATTTTTGAAATTATATATTTTTATATATGGTATATATTCTGACATAAATATATTATTATTACTAATATTATTATTATTATTATTATTATTATTATTGAAGTTAACATTTTCCATTGACAAAATGGTTCCTTTTTATTTGCGTTTTTTAAGTTAGGCAGTAAAGATTTCCAAAAGTAAATATTTGCGATAGCAAATTGAAAAACAATGGTTAGATAGAATGTTAATTAAAAACTAAAATTTTTGTACAGTTGTCGTTGATTCCTGTGACAATTTACGTCATAAACGATTGTGTTTGGTTGCTTCATTAAAGTGTGTATAAAGCTGCACACTTTTCTTTTTCGAATTATTTCGAAATATACCTTTTTTGTATTATTATCAATAAATAAATATAGGTTAGTTTTTAGCAGATATTTTTTAATATCACATACTCGCAACCTTATGTTTATCAAAATTATTTTGCAGCTTTGAACACAAGTAGCTACAAAACAATATTGATGAATTTTGAGTCTCACGTTCTTGGTCGCAGTGCCATTTGTTAGTAATTTCTATATATATTATATATTTTATTTTTATACTTTTTTGGTTGTACATGGGCTAAGAAGTCTAGAGTTAGTTAAAAATGTTTTATATATACCCCATCAGTACATAGAATTATTTAATAATAAAAATTAAAATCTTCATGTATTAATCTATAGATTAATTAATGTATTGTCACATATCCATGTCTCTTTTCTTCGTCATTATTTCTTAGACGCTATTAGTATGCTAGATTAGTGTAAAAAAATAAACTTTATATTATTGACCGTGGTTACGACCACAAAACATAGGTTGCGACCATATATGTTGTGACACTCATTCGACCAAAATTTAATGTTATTTAATTTGCTACATTATTGCTTTTTCGCAACGATCCACTGTCTAGAATGAAATAGCTGGTCCAAGTGACAATACTTTACCATCACTTGTCTATGGTGATGAATAGAGCGCGGATTTTAAGTTTTTTGATTTTATGCAGAAGTTAAGGCAGATCCATTTCCTTTAGCATCTATACGAATTATGGAAAATTGAGTATTTTCACACCGATTTTATTTAGCTTAATTTCTTTTTTTTTTTTATTTGGACTTATTTTTGTCAATTTGAACTTGAAAAAATTATATTAGAATTATTTTAGAGCTTCTTTCAAGGGTTTGTTTTCATGCTTTTGCAAAATAAATGTTTTTAAATCTTAGTATCAACAGTTAAAATTAGTTCATATTAGCAAAATATACATACATTTTACAAGGAATTAAGTTATTATGCTGTTTTTATTCTATAGTACAGATAAAATAATATAATATGTGTAAGTCAAACATCATAGATGTAGTACAATAATAAAACATCTTGTCACACGTATTATTTGGAAGTTGTGATGGCAAGCATAAATATATTTTAGTTTATCGGGGTAATACCACAATATTTCTGCGGCATGCTTGCTACCATTTAGTGTGTGACCACGACAGATGCTATTTAAGAAAGTAGAGAATTTATAACAGCAACTTTTTAAACTAGTAATTGCAGTTACAATATTTAAAAACAGCACAAATCTATAGAAAAGTATCAATTTAAGTAACTTATTATTTTTTATTGACATCTATACTAAAAATGAAAAATACAATATTTACTTTTGATGTTGTAGATAAAGAAATCCAACGTTCTACAACATACAAAAACAACATTACACCAAAACAATTTAATAACAAAATTATCAAATAAAAGTCATCAACAAACATTACGAGAAGCAATAACTTCAAATAAAACAAAGCAGTTTGCGTTCGATTTATGTAATATGTTCTGCAAACATTCCATTTAAGAATCTTAAAAATAAACGTTTTAATTTTTTTTAATATTGTGGCCGGTTAATACCCAGTGAAAGTATAATTCCCAAAAAATTTCTTGATCAGGTGTATGACAGTGTCTTCCATTAGAACAAGAAAAAAGTTGCAAACAATTATCTATGGTACACTGTTGACGAAAGCTCAAATTTCTGCGGTAGTTATATTATTAATTTATTTATTGAAGTCTTAACCGGAGACGAACAACAACAAATACAATCTCCATATTTAGTATTTTCCAAAAAATTACCTAAAGCAAATCATGAAACTTACGCGAATGTGGACAAACCTATTTAAAACGGTTTAAACCGTCAAGAGGGCAGAATTGACCTATATCTGTTACAATCAACAAGATTAAAATTTATCAAACTTGCTTTTTCCCCGAATATGATATCAGAGTAACATACATACAGTACAACCAACTTAGCATGGCTTATCGAAGACAATTTAGATAAATTATAGAAAGGACGTATAACACGAGACAGGTCTAGAGTATGCTCAGATACAAAACTAGCGCTAGTTTTGTCTTTGGATCTATTCTAGACCTCTCTTGTATTATACACCCTGTTCTATCGTTTTGCAAAGTAATCTTCCACAAACCACGCTTAGTTGGTTATACTGTACATACATACATAAATAGTACTTTATTTAATAATTTGAATTCTTGATATCACAATTTTTTTGGTACCAAGTTATGATTACACTATTTAGATTAGCCCTTAATGTATCTTCTTGTTTAAACCTTTCAATGAGTCTTGAATTGTTATGCCTAGAAATTTGGTGGTGTCAAAAAGGAGATAATTTACATTAATTATAATAAATTTATTTGATGTGTATTGTTTTGTAGTTGTTTTGAATATCAAAAGAATAGTTTTTTCTTTATTTATCACCAGTTTGTTCATGTCAAACTACTTTTCAATTTCCAATATTATTAAATTGCATAATGCTTTTACTTTTCAATAGATTTTCATAACAGAAATATTATCACACTTGACGAAAATCAAACTTGAATCATGCGACGGAAAATATGATTTTGAGTTTTGTTCCGCGTAATGCAATTATGTTTGACAAAAACATGATGCAACTTAACAATCACCGGCTAAAACAGTCAAAAAATAACACACAAAAAATTAATAAAATCAGAGTTAGTGGTTGTGTGTCCTTCTTGTAAGCGACTAAGAAAGCAAGACTAACAGTCTAGAACTGGCCCTGTCGGGCCATAGAATCAAAATGATTAAGTAAAATAATAATAATCAATTATCAAAATCTACACCGTCACAAGCGGCAACAATAAAACGCATACAACATATCAAGATTAATAATAAGAGGTCGTCAGTGCACCTTAGTGATTTCCGCATCGCTTTGAAACAAAAATAAACCAAATAATTTCATGATTTGACTGTATGTCTAAATATTTAAGTAAATGTGCTTTTCTTTAACTTTTTATTACCTTTTTTTGTTTATTTTAGAGCCGTTTTTAGGTTTTAAATGCTTTTTTCGGGTTTTAAGTGCTTTTTTAAGCAGCAAATTTAAAAAAATAGGAGCTTAATAATCTGCGCTCTAGTGCTGACGAAGCAGATTACTTTAATCAGTATTGGAGCCTATTTTGACACAAAAAAATCATTTCTCAGTTATAAGGAGAAAACCAAAAAAAGAACCATTTTTTGTGCTTTTTCGCTTACCCTTTGTTAGGATATACTATAGGCAATAATAATCTTTTATGTTTATTTGCCAAAAAAATGAACTAAGTTGTTATCATATATTATTTTTTTATTATATTATATTTATAATACAAGTTAAAAAACCTTTAATCCAAAACAATGTTCAAAACGTTTGGTTTCTCCAAAAAGAGCTATCGACGGATGGTCTTATACACCCGGTGTATTGTAATCAAATATTTTTGTAGCAAATTAAATAAAATGTATTTGGCAGAACAATTTTCCAGAAATCATCCTGATTTTTATGTTTGTTGGGTTGTGCATAAGAATATAATGAATGTCAATTTG
>JARJEC010096041.1:0-11221 GCA_030264575.1 Tachinus sp. AB-2021 | reverse complement strand
GCTTCATATGGGAAGCACAAGAAGCACACAAGGTAACAATATAGTCAAAGCGAGCAGAATCAAACGCAGTAATGTTTTGCATTGCAATTTTTTGCGCAGCTTTTCTTTCCCCCATCATCATAAGGGGAAGACCACAGCAGTTTTGGTCTACTGGGAAATCCATACCGCAATCTTTTGTTTTGAAAATTTCTACAGCGGCTTTTACATGCTCAGGATAAATGAAGTCTTGGGCACAACCTGAGAAAAGACCAACACGTATTTTTCCTTCCGTAGGAGCCTTTAGGTCAGGCCACATATCGCGGAATGATTTTGGTGCAAGTGCTGGGAGAGCTCTAAATCCTTGCCCTTTGAGTAAAATATCAGGGAGGTGACGGATATACTCTGTTCCACCTGTTACTGGGCGCTGTGCAAATTTTGCAAACTTGAGTAAAGAATGAAAAAGTTTGCGGTTAGGCATAATCTTTGCCACAAGAGCAGACTCAATTGGGCTGCCTTCTTCTTCTACCAGCCGAGCGCGAAGCTCTGCAATAATTGCAGGTAGATCAATATCAGCAGCGCAAACATCTTTACAGGCACCACAGTTGATACAGTTTTGGATAAGGTTACGAGCTTTATCTCGTCCATGGAAAAAGTAGGTAAGTATAAGTCCAATAGCACCTATATATATGTGGCCCATTTTGTGGCCACCAACAAGTCGGTATACAGGGCATACGTTTGCACAGGCTCCACAGCGAACGCAGCGCAATACATCACGGCAGGCAGGGTCTTTTTCTAAAGCACGGCGACCGTTATCAAGAAAAACAATATGGTATTCTTTTTGTTTACCAGTATCTGCTATGGTGTTTGCCCCTGTAATCCAAGAAACATATGAGGTAATAAGTTGTGCGGTTGCGTTTTTTGGGAGCACTTGGACTATTTTTAGAGCATCATTTAATGAAGGAACGAGTTTATCGTATCCGCAGAGGGCAACATGTACACGTGGCAATGTTGTAGTCAGTCTACCGTTTCCTTCGTTTGTACAAATTCCAATAGTCCCAGTATCTGCAAGAGCAAAGTTTGCGCCAGAAATACCCATATCAGCGGAAGCAAATTCTGCACGTAGCTCTTTACGTGATACTTTTACAAGCTTTTGTATATCGCTGTCTTGGTCTTTCCCTGTGATTTGGGAAAATAAATCCGCAACTTGATAACGAGATAGGTGGATAGCAGGCATAACCATGTGGGTAGGGCCTTCATGCCTATTTTGAATAATCCACTCACCGAGGTCAGTTTCTACAACAGTATGGCCTGCGTTTTCGAGAGCGTGGTTGAGCAGTGTCTCTTCTGAAGTCATAGACTTAGATTTGATGATTTTTTTACAGTTATTGTCTTTAGCTATACGGCAAATAATTTCATTTGCATCTGCAGCGCTTGCAGCACTATGCACATGAATACCTTTTGCTTCTGCTACTTGGCGAAACTGTTCAAAAAGTTCATCCATTTTAGGCAGGCTAGCATCTTTTGCATCTGCTACAGCTTTAATAAGCGTTTTTGTATCAATGCCTGTAAAAATTGTTTCTCTGTTTGCTTTATAGGCTACAGCAAAATTATCAAGTGTTTGACGTAAAAAATCATCATCAAGGGCTTCTTGAAGGTCCTTAGAGTATTCTTTCATATTTTTTGCAGTTTGCATTTTTTAATCCTCCACAATAACTACATGCATTTCAAGAGGGCCGTGTACGCCAAAAGCGGCTACCCGTTCAATATCAGCCGTACGGCTAGGACCACTGATAAACGAAGTGTAGGCAGCATTTTGTTCAAGCATCTTTTGCAATGCAGGAGCTGCGCTAAATGGGTCTGGGTGAAGTTTAGATAAAGGTAAAATAACAATATGTATTTCGCAGATCATTGTGGCGAGTTGATATTCTTCATCCTGTGTAGTGATACAGCATGTAGCAGTATCTGCTATCCCAAACTCTGCTACAGAAAGGGTCATATCAATACCTGCCATGCGTTCCCGCATGCCTGAGGTGATAAGTGAAAAGTTTTTTGCTTTTGCTTTTTTTTCGAGGCTATTAAAAATAGCCTTATCTAGACCGGGCGCAGCAATAATTTTTTCTTTTGCACTAGGCAGATCGGCATAAGAGCCAGCAGCGCTTGCTTCGTCACCGAGTAGTAATTTACAAAAGTCTTTTTCCTCGCAGGTAGAAATAGCGTATTCTACCGCCTCCTCCATGGAAGACACCTGTACAGCTTTTACTGCAGTAGGCTTGGAGCTTGCTAAAAACTTTTCAATAAGCTGATTGTTCTTTTCAAACATACATATACTCCTAAAACCATTAGTTGTGAAAAACTATCAAAAGACAGTATAGACAAGTTGTACCTATCAAGGCTGGATAAGAGCAGTGATAGGAGAAAAATCAAGAGCTTCTTTTACAAGCTCTGTGGCAAGGCGAATCTGTTGCAGGTCGCGAATTTTTTTTGATTCTAGCAAAGTAGCCATAGATTTTGAAGCAGAAAAAGTATCTTGCTTAACGCAGATAATAGGAACTCCAAGGGCTTCAGCTTTTACACGTACAAGCTCACACGGTGGGTGGTTGCCTGTTAACACAAGGCACGAAACAGTTGCGTGTATTGCAGCTAGCTGCAAATCAGCTCTATCCCCCCCCACAACAACAGCAGAGGATGGTCCCCTGCGTCGTAAAAAAGTCATAAAGTTATTTACTTGCATTGCCCCGATTATATAGCCCTCCACCATGTTAGATGCATGATTGTTTCCAGCAGCAATATAGCCTTCAAGGGAATAGGCAAGCTCAGATATTCTGATAGCAGACAGGGAGGGCGTGTAGGGGATAACGCCTAAAACGTTAATTCCTTTTGATTCAAGATATGGGCATAAAATTTCTGTGCATTCTAGCATACGCTTTTGCGGAACAGCATTTAAAACAACGCCTAAAAGTTTGTTCCCAAGCAGAGCGCTTGCAGACAAAATACAATCATACGAAAAAGAGTCAGAAAATTTTTCTATTAAAATGGTCTGCAAACCAAGCTTGCTGCTCACCGTCAGCCCATCTGCACCGCAATACATTCCAGTATGAGGAAAAGCCCCAGAGCCCGATACAATCGTCACATCTTTATTTTCAGAAAGACTCGTATATGCGGCATGTATCTTTTCTATAAGATCTGTATCAATGGTAAAAACACTAAGAGCGTGTAAGGACGAAGGGATAAGAGTGGGGGTGACTGTATCTGCGGGCGCACGTTGCCCTAAAACTTCTTGGATTATATTAGCATCAGCATCGCCGAGTCGATCATCGACAGTTTGGGGGTGCTGTCCCACAGGCTTCATATATGCAACAGAAAAGCCTTGTTGTTGCAATAAAGTACCTAAAGAGAGGGAAAGAAGACTTTTCCCCGCTCTAGGGCGCGTGGATGCAATATAAAGACCTACCATAAATGTCCCTGAAGAAAGTTTTTTATGCACTCAACCTAAATGCTTTCTTAGCTTTTCTCGTTTCGAGGCTAAGAGCCTTTTTTGCTACGCCAGTTTGCGAGCAAAACACGAGTAAGACCAGCTAACATGCCAGCAATCATGCCAAAGCCAATTGAAATAAAGTATGGCTTTTGTGTGATATGCATTGCCGTGGCCAAAGCGCCTAATGAACCGCCAATGAGTATTCCACGGGTAATAGAGTTTCCACCCATAAAGGATTCCTTTTGTTAAAAATCCACTCTATCTAATATTCTGACCGTATACCATGAGAAAAAATAAAGTGCAAAATACGCTCAACGATAAGTGGGAAGTGATAATAAAACAAGTTTTGCTATATGCTTCTACCGCTGGTTTAGTATCTGAATAATACGTATGGCATCTATTTGTACCAATGTTTCAGCGAGGCGTCGTGCGGCTTCCTCTTTGCTTGGGTGATAAAAGAGCGTTAAGTGATGGTCTCCGCTAAGAGATGTTCCAGCCCCGACCCCTTGGTCTGGGCCAAGATTGCGCAAAAGTACACCAATAACTTCACCGTCGCTACAGTCTAATAGGACACGGACTCGTCCTTTGTCCGTTGGGGTAGACGCTATGTTAGCTTCGCAAAAAAAACGTAGCGAGGTGTTTTCGGAGTAAAGCTTTAATTTACCAACGCCAACCATTGCTTTCCTTTCTAGCTCCCCAGTCAACTTGATGTCGCGATAGACACCCTGCACGTTAAGTGGCGGACCCTGTAAGGCATAGGCAATATTCGGAGCGCTAGAGTAGTTTTCTGATTGAGTGCTCGCACAGCCACTAAAAAAAACGCATAATATGAAAATCAAAAAACAAGTAATATGAGGAAAGTGGTTTACTTTCATGCTTGTGCCATCTTTTTATCTTGTCTTTCATTAAGCTGTGCAGCAGCTTTTTCTACTGATGTAATAAATATTTTTCTTTCCTCGGTAAGACGTTTTGCCAGCTTTGTGTCTGATAAAGCAAGTATTTGCACAGCCAGCCACGCAGCATTTTTTGCTCCTGCTTTGTCAAGTGCCACAGTGGCAACAGGAAATCCCGGAGGCATCATTACAGTAGAAAGAAGAGCATCAATCCCATTTAAGCTGGATGCAGTGACAGGAAGTCCAATAACAGGTTTAATAGTACGGGCAGCAACAGCACCTGCTAAATGCGCCGCCATACCAGCAGCACAAATAAAAACTTGGCAGCCATCTTTTTCCATTTCGTGAACAACCTGAATAGTCCGTTCAGGTGTTCTATGGGCAGAAGAAACCGTAAAACGGTAGGACACGCCAAGAGTATCAAGAAGCTCTGCACAAGGGCGGACTGTTTCTTCGTCTGATAAGCTCCCCATAATAATGCCGACCTGAATCATACCACCTCCTTTTTTTTAGCTTAAAGACCTTTGCTACCAATGTCTTTTCTGTATTGAATTTTGTCCATACGGATATCAGCACAAGCAGCATATGCTTTTTTTTGTGCCTCTTGTAGGCTGGGGGCAAGAGCGGTTACTCCTAAAATCCTTCCACCAGAAGCAATTGTCTTGCCGTTTTTTTCTGTTGTGCCTGCTTGAAATATTTTTACATTTGGATGGTTTTTTTCAGTCTCTTCTATCCCCTCTATAGTCATTCCTTTTTCATAGGTACCAGGATAGCCTTGGGCTGCAATGACAACACATAAAGCAGACTCTTTACGCAAAGGAAGCTCCACTTCATGCAAACGACCTTCTGTACAAGCAAGCATTACTTCTAATAAGTCACCATCTAAGCGCATAAGAAGTGGCTGACATTCAGGATCACCAAACCGCACGTTGTACTCAAGTACTTGTGGGCCTGTGTTTGTCATCATCAGACCTGCGTATAAAATTCCTGAAAAAGGGTGCCCAGCATCTCGTAACTCGTTGAGAACAGGACGTATAGCAAGGTCGATCATTTCTTGGTAGCGGCTTTCGGGTAAAATAGGAGCTGGGCTATAGGCTCCCATACCACCAGTATTAGGGCCAGTATCTCCGTCATACGCTGCTTTATGGTCTTGGGCTGAAGGTAGGGGAATAACAGTATCCCCTTGGCAAAAAGCTAAAAAAGAAACTTCTTCACCTATAAGAGTGTCTTCAATAAGGACTTTTTCTCCGGCTGTGCCAAATTCTTTTGCCACAAGCATGGATTCAAGAGCTGCGATTGCTTCTTCATTTGTTTTTGCAACAACAACCCCTTTCCCCTCGGCAAGCCCATCTGCTTTTATAACGAGTGGCGCACCTTTTTGCAGGACATAGTTTTTAGCATCAGCAAATGTAGTAAATATGGCAAAGTCCGCAGTAGGGACACCTGCTTTTTTAAGGAGCTCTTTTGTAAAAACTTTTGAGCCTTCTAGTTGAGCCGCGTAACGCGAAGGACCAAAGCATTTTACGTCAGTCTCATTACAAGCATCAACGATGCCATTTACTAATGGCAATTCAGGGCCAGGGATAACAAAATCGATATTGTTTTTTTCAATAAATTGCATTAGTGACGGGACATCACCTGCATGGATAGCTACGTTTTGACCATGAAGAGCTGTTCCACCATTACCAGGAGCAATAAAAAGTTCGGGGTTTTTAGAACTTTGTGAGAGCTTCCAAGCAAGGGCGTGTTCTCGACCGCCAGAACCAATAATGAGAATGCGCACTTTCACGACCTCCATAGTGCAAAAGGGTTTTCTACCAGAACAAAATATGATAACAGTGACACTCCGCAAAACGAAGCTTTAGCTATAGTAAGATCTAGTATAGCTAAAGTCAGATTGCCTAGCAAACATATAGTACAAATGGTGAAGAGTAAGGAGGAGCTATGTCTCGTTTTATACCACGTCAGACCCCTAAAGAACTACACGCAATACAAGAGAATGGTCTACGTTGGACTGTGCTCCATGCATATTCTCATAGCCCGCAGTACAGAAAAAAATTTCAAGATGCAGGAATCAATCCCACTGATATTCAAAAGCTAGAAGATATCACATCACTGCCTTTTACAACAGTTGATGATTTACGTGATGGGTATCCGTTTCCTCTTTTGTCAGTACCTGAGTCAAAGGTTGTACGTATTCATGCGTCATCTGGAACCACAGGTAAAAGAAAAATCCTCGCCTATACACAAAAAGATGTGGATACGTTTACGCTACAAATGGCACGATGTTTTGAGCTTGTCGGGCTTACCCCGCAAGATAGGGTGCAAATAGCAGTAGGATACGGGCTATGGACAGCAGGGGTCGGCTTTCAGCTTGGCTGTGAAGCGTATGGTTCTCTCGCTGTTCCTGTCGGGGCAGGCAATTTGGAGATGCACTTGCAAATGCTTACAGATGTTGGAAGTACTTGCTTATGCAGCACCGCCTCTATGGCTTTACTTATGGGCGAAGAAATACAACGTCATGGGCTACAAGATTCTGTTGCTTTGAAGAAAGTTATTTTTGGGGCAGAAGGGCATACGCCAAAAATGCGTAAAGCCTTTGAAGAAGCCTTACGCATTGAAGAAAGTTTTGATATTGGTGGAATGACAGAGTCTTACGGGCCTGGATCATCAATAGAGTGTTCTGAGCATAATGGGTTGCACTATTGGGGAGATCTTTTTATATACGAAATCGTTGACCCTGAAACCCTCCAGCCAGTTGCGCCAGGAGAAATTGGTGAGCTAGTAATTACTACTCTTTGTAAAGAAGCAGTCCCGCTTATTCGCTATAGAACTCGAGATTTGACACGTTTTATTCCAGAGGCTTGTCCTTGCGGATGTACAATGCCACGGCATGACCACCTAGTCGGCCGTTCAGACGATATGTTTGTCTTTAGAGGTGTGAATATTTATCCGAGTCAAATAGGGACACTCCTTGGGCAAGTTGCAGAATGTGGAGCAGAGTACCATATTCAACTTACACGGGAAGGTGGACGAGACAATATGCTCCTACAAATAGAACGTGCAGAAAAAATATCAAGTGATGCAGATGAAAAACTCGCAGAAAGAGTAAAGCTCTTATTGAGCAAACACGTTCTTGTTAGCGCCACTGTGGAGGTAGCAGAGCCCTTTACTTTACCTCGTTCTTTTGGCAAGTCTCGTCGAGTAACAGATCAGCGGGTGTAATAGCAGGTATATTGTGGATATAAAAAAAAATAGGCACATTCCCGAGGGATTTGCACTAGATGATTATTCTTTTGCTTTACCTGAAGGGCAAATTGCTCAATCACCTGCTACTACAAGAGGTACGTCTCGGCTACTGATTATGGATAGACAGGGGAAAAAAGAACTTCAAGAAAGTATTTTTACTCATCTGTGTGATTTTTTACCTCCAAACTGCCTACTTATTGTAAACAACTCTAAAGTTGTTCCTGCCAGAGTATTTGGGAAACGAGAAAGTGGGGGTAAAGTTGAATTTTTACTCCTAACCCCACTTCCTTTGCTTGACATAAGCTCCTGCCAAGGAGAGCCAGACTGGCACTGTGCCATAGCAGAGGGATTGTTACGCTCATCTAAAAAGCTAGCCATTGGTGAGCGCGTTTTTTTTGCACCAAATTTTGCTCTTGAGCTTATAGAGTATCATGACTATGGGCAGTGTAGGGTGCGCCTTTTATGGCTAGGTGGTTTGGAAAAGCTCCTTGCACAACATGGTGTATTACCCCTGCCGCCATACATAAAACGGAGCCATGAAACCGATGATACCTGTCACCCAAGCCATACTATAAACAAAAACGGAAAAAATCCGGCGCAAAGCAAAGCTGTAATTCAAGAAACAAGTCGGGTAGAGAGCTTGACAGGCATTCAGACAAATCAAGCTACAGTTGACCAACATGCTGAAGACGCAAACCGCTACCAAACAGTGTATAATAACCACGAAAAGGCTGGTTCAGTTGCAGCCCCTACCGCAGGGTTACATTTTACTGATGCCTTACAAAAAGAGCTACAAGCATCTGGGAGAGAGTGGGCAGAAGTCACCTTATATGTCGGGTATGGTACTTTTAGCCCTGTGCGCACAGAGGACATTCGTGAGCATACTATGCATAAGGAGTATGTAGAGCTTTCTGCAGAAGTAGCAGAAAAAATTATCCAAGCAAAAAAAGAAAATAGACCTATTATTGCAGTAGGGACAACTTCCGCACGAGTTGTAGAAGGTGCCTATAGAGCAATACATGGTGAAAAAGAAAGGCAGCAGTTACAGGCATATGCAGGGTGGGTAGATATATTTCTTTACCCAGGTGCACAGTTTTATGTCATTGATGGACTTATTACAAATTTCCATTTACCTCATTCCTCGTTACTTATGCTGGTCTCTGCTTTTGCAGGCCGAAAGAATGTTCTCAATGCCTATGCAGCGGCGATACAGCGAAAGTTTCAATTTTTTTCGTATGGCGATGCAATGCTTATTACATGAGGCACACAGCAATATTGCAATAGCAGGGAAACAAGGGTACTAATAGAGGTGTGCCTGTCTAGGCTCAGCACTGATGTAGCATCTGTGCCTATCTGGGCGTGGTGCTTACGTAGCACTTGTACTTGTCTACTATTAACACTTGTATAGTACTTGTACTTGTTTTGTATCAGCACGTATGTTGTACTTATTTTGTATAAATCAAAAGTAAAATAGAGAATGCTTATGAAGTCCACTAACAAATTCCGATTTTTATACGTTTGTGTGGTGTTACTTGCAACGTATACCCTTTTGGGATGTGTGCCGGGTAAAAAAGTTATCGAGCCTATTCCTACTAACCGCCAGGGTGGTTACACAGAACCAAGTAAAACATCCCCTGTGCAAGAGGTTGAAGCAGCCTTTGCAACAACTGATTATGCAAGAGTAGAAATACTTGGACAGCGCTTGCTACAAGAAAAGAGCCTTTCTAGTGCAGAAAGAGCTCGGGTGGCTCAACTGTATGCTGTAGCAGCTCTTCGGGCAAACCACCCAAACGTAGCGCTGACAGCACTTGATATATGGCGCCAAGAGCTTCCTAGTGCAGATTCTACCAGAGAATGGCAAGAAGTATGGTGCGATGCGATAATGCTGCTACCATCACGAGATGCACGCATTAAGGCAAATGACGTGTATCAAGACTCGTCGCGTCAAGCTGTTGTACGTGGTGTCGCAGCAATTGCATTTGCTGTCCGCCAATGGGAAGATTCTGACCTAGGTGAAACACTGACCGCATTGGAGTATATTTATGGCAAGGCTCCAGATCAAAGCACACGTGCAATGTACGAAGGGCGTTTAGCTACTTCATTACAAGCAGCTTCTGGCAATGCCATAGGGCTTATTGCAGACTCTGTTACAGAAACGAATAAAAACAATTTTCCGTACAATATTATTCTTATAGACCAGCTCCACCGTCAAACTGCGGATGCACAGCTACGTTTACAAGCACAAGCTGCCCTTGCAGAGTTAGGCAATACTGTTGTTTTAGCCGATAAATCTTTGTTGCAAGGCCCACCTGCTCCAATACAGTTTATGGCACAAACATCTGCCACTTACACAGCAGAGACAGCGCCCATATCCTCTCAAGGTGGCGGAAAAACCATTGCCCTTATTTTACCTCGGTCTGGGCAGTATGGCGTAGTATCAGCAAAAATTATTGCAGGTGCTGAGCTTGGGGCACGTGAAAGGGGAATCTCTCTTGCTGTAATTGATACTGACCAGCCTGGGTGGCTCGATCAAGTGAAGGCTTTACCTATAGACAGTACTGTTGTGGGGGGGCCTTTGCGTACATCTGACTACACAGCACTAAAAGGAAAAGGATTGCTTTCTGAGCGTGTTTTCCTTGCCTTTTTGCCAACCCTTGAACAAGGGGCAGAAGGAACGCTGGCTTGGCGATTTTTTTCTAGCCCAGCAGACCAGGTGCGTGTGTTGACAGAGTTTACAGGGAGTATTGGCGTAAAACGTTATGCGTCTTTATATCCAAAAGAGCCTTACGGCGAGCGCATGACTGCTTTGTTTGAAAAGCAAGCTACTAGCTCTGGCGCTACTGTAAAATCATCAAGCTATACACCAAATCAGTCTGATAGCTGGATGAGCTCAGCGGGTGGACTACTTGCAAGCGCTAATTTTCAGGCTGTCTTTTTACCAGATACGTATAAAAACGTCGATATGTTGATTCCAAGTATAGAGTATTATCAAACAGATGGTAATAAAATGATACTATTAGGAACATCTCTATGGGAGCAAGGACTTTCTGGAGCACCATCACAAAGCTTAGCTAAGTTTAGCACAGCACTCTTTCCAGGGACATGGAATAGCGCAAACCCAGCAGCACGCAGTTTGATGTCAGGGATTTCTAGCGGAAGTGTGGATTTTTGGACTGGGCTAGGCTATGACTTTATACGACTTTCATCAGGCTTAGGTATACAGCCAAACTGGACAACAGCAGCTGTAAACTCTGCGCTAGGACAAGCGAAAATAGACTGGAGTACCGCACCAATATTTTGGGACTCTTCAGGTCGTGCTAGCCAAGAAATGTATGTTTTTACCCCTCGTGAGGGGCAAGGATATGTTCCAGCAGATAGAGAAGTGTATAGAAGACTGTTAGAACAATATTAGTTGAGATACATGCTCATAAAAAAGACCGCCCTGCAAAACAAGGCGGTCTTTTTTATGAGGGAAATCATTTTCCCTGCTGAGGGTATAGGGGGCAACGTCCTCTATACTTACAAAAAAGTTATTTTTTACTGGCAGTATCTGTCACATCCACTTCTATTACTTCAGCAGAGGGTAAAGCTTTTGGGTGTTGTGGGCTTGCAATGGCAGTGAGGA
>JARJEC010095935.1:0-15851 GCA_030264575.1 Tachinus sp. AB-2021 | reverse complement strand
GAAAGAAGGCAGCCAGGTCCGTCCAAAAGATAGGCTCAAAGCTCGCAATATTCTTAAGCTGAGTCTTGATAGATAAAACAACGACAGAGGTCTCCCAGTTGCGAAAAAGAACTAACTAGCTAAGTTGTCACTAGTAACGTAGTCACAATTGAGGCGGTTGAAGCCATGTACATTTCACACCTTTTGATGGAGTATGTAACCGAAAATAGAAAAAAATTACATTATCCAAGATGACGTTTAAAAATGTTTTATTGTTTTCTTTGTTAGTTAACTTTAAACAGTTTTCACTTAATATGTTACTTGAAATTAGAACATTGTAATTATTAAATAATTATTCCATGTTAAAATAAGTGTTTCATAAATTCACCTCAAATGTGAATCAAACCAATAACTTTCTGATTATTAAATAACAAGAATACTAAGAAAAAAATTGAGGAGTTTGAAACGAGGACATAAGTAAACAAAAATGAAACAAAAAACATAATAAACAAAAGGTATAAAAGATAAAGAAAAAAAATAAAACATGGAAAAATCAAAGATGAGAAACAAAAAAAGCCAACATAATCATGCCTTTCAAGAAATAGGAGATGTAAGAATAGAAATGACAAGAACACATTAGGAAACAATAGTTTGTTTATGTTTTACATCTAAGTACCAAGTAAAATGCAGAGATACGAAGAAAAAGAAGGAAAGAATTGCTCAAGGAAAGCAGAATGACGGACCTAACAAAGCATTTTCGAAATGGTTTATAAGCTACAACAAAACTGTCAGCCAATAAAACTTTCGAGATAGTCAGAATATTTCTGGCAACTACGGGATAGAAAAAATTAATCCCAAACGGAGATTTTCATTTTTCAAGAGTTTCACTTTAAGTGAAACTAAATTTAGGTCTACTTAAGGAATTGGGGCAGCGTGGCTATCGACAAAAAGAATTAACAAGAAAACTGGGAAAATACATATAGGAAACCAAATAATAAACATAGAAAAAAAAATTATTACATAACGTACCCTAGTAGAATGCAAAGCACGGAAGTAAAATAGAAAAAAGTAGAGAAGGATGAAAGACGCAAACTTTGAAACAAGAGTGTTAAGAAAAAAATCGAGTTGTTTGAAGCCAGGAAGATATAAATAAATCAAAATGTAATCGAACATAATGAAAAAAGTAATAGAAGACAAAGAGAGAGAGAATTAAAATAAAAACAAAAAACATAGAAAAAAATCAAAGGAGAGAAAGGAAATAAACAGCTCAAGATAAATTTTACTTGAATAAAATCACAGTTATCCGTAAGCTTTATACGTAAAAAAATAATAAATTTCCGAATTTATCGATCACACGGAAAAAAACAATTTTTTTTTCAAGTCTGTTAGAAACACACGCAATATTAAGTTTACCCTTCTCGTACCAGCAAGATTCAAGCAAACAACAACTCATTAATTAATTACATTAACACCTACATTTCTCCAATAAAGGGAATTTCAAACAAGAAAAACTCGCTCACTCCTTACCAACAAGTATAAAATATTTTAAATATCTGGTGTCGTTGACTATAAATTCAAGTTATTATTTGCGTCCTTTTTTCATTCAAATTCTAATTAATTTTATTATAACTTTGACACTCCGTGTGCAATTCTATTAAAAATGACGCAAATTACAAATTTCTTTGGGCGTCTTCCGAGTATTGTGCACTTATTCACTTAAGATTGCAAATTTAATGATATGATTATCACTACTACAAACGTGCTACACAATAGAAGTTACAAAACCTCTACATCTATGAATAATGGTGTCTGGTCTGAAATCTACATCTCAAATTATCCTCCCAACTTACTGCACAGCTGATTATGCGATAAATGGTTACATGGGAAGCAAATCTTAGTTATAATCATCAAATTACGTATCTGCTACCCTTAATGCACTTCGAGTAAGTCAAACTTTCAACAAAGCACATGCTATCCTTGCTGACATAACTACATAAATTGTTAATATCATAATATTCACAATCCACAAATAAATATTATTTGCTAAAATAAATTATAATATATCTGTATATGCAACTTGAAAGAAAGTGTGATATTTCTTATTTGTCAGACAATTTAACATTTAATATGTTTTATTGATAATCGTGACTATTTTTTGGCAATCACGTTTAGAACAGATATTAATTACTTAATTTTGCATGAGATTGACCTTTTCGATTACAAAAAATAAGATATTTAATTTCTACTTCATAATAAACACGATGCGAATATGAAATTCAAATACTTTTGTCTTCAGCCATCAATTAATATTATAATATTAATTAGTAAAAGTTTTGTTTTATAATTATAACCTACCAGTTAAAAAAAAACATAAAATATAAATAAAATTATATTTTTTAACAGCTCATAACATAATATAATCAAAGAGATTTATGATTTACCTGATTATTAAATTTGAATTAAAAAATATTTGTGTGAAAATAAATCTCATAGACACACATTCCAACGACTCGCTTAATTTAAATAATTAATTTGCGGTCAACTGTGCTAATCAAACAAACCGCAACAGCAATGTCACAATCAATCATCTAAAGCAATAAAATCTATAATGTTTATAACATACGAACAATATGTTATCACTGCAATATTGGTTTTAGAACTTCACAATAAATCGTACATTTAAGTGCATTTCGCATTCATATTATCAATATTTACAATCACATTGTTCTTGCACTTCCTAATAATTAAAAATAACCTTTTGTATATAGTCTCGACTATAAACTCGCATAACTCGCTTAAATGTAATAAATTCAAATCAATTTCGTAATAATGAATAATTCCCTCAATTGTAATGTTCCATCTCGGTACCCGCATAATGTTACAATTAGAAGCACAACTGAACTGAAAATGTAAATGTCCTTAATTTATTTTACGAGTCATTTGTGTTTGTATTCGTAGACGCGGAGGAAAAAAATGTGATGAGATCGTTCTTTTTTTATTCGGTCTGTTGTGCCAATTGCTTTCGCTTCCAAAAATACACTTCTTTCTTAGGTACAAATTATGTTTGTATTATACTCCTTATTTGGACCCACTTTCTTACTTTGATAATAATTACTCGGAGCGTAATGTACCTTGCTTTCTACATGGGATGCCCCATTCCACCAATAAAATGCTGCTAAAAGACACATTCCCACGCATGTTGTATAACTTCGTTAATTTTATGCAATGGTTTAGTATGTAGATACATTTAATTAACACTGTGTGCATTTATAATCAACATTTGTATCATTGAAAATGTATGGGTTGTCAATTGTAGGCACTAAAAAGAGCAATGCACCATATATTTTAAATTTAAAAGAAATTTGAACAAAGTAACATATATTGCAGAAAAAAATTAGAGAACTTTATTTTTTCGAGTATATTTACAAAAACAAAACAAACTAAAAAAATAAAGCGGAAGAAGTAAGTATTCTGCCTGTTAAACGTAAGTTGTTAAAGAAATTTAGTTCATTATTAATGTGCGTGTCTCATTTGCACGAATTACTGCTTGACATCTTTCGAGACATGCTTCGTATGAGCCGACGGATTCTTGGTTAATCCCATTCTTCGAATAAGGATATTTGTTAGTTGTTAAAGCGTCGGAGGTGCATTTAGGCGCCCCAAATACGTATATCTATAAAACTCAAAAATGTTCAATGGAATTTTGATCCTATCCTTGAATCCTGTGGTGCTGTTTTGTCTTGCATAAAAATATACAAAATTCGGGCCTATACCATAAGCATAAGGTGGTATAATCATCCAGGACAATCTCTGCTTTTTCATCAAGGCTAATTCCGCCCCAAAACATCACAGATTCAGCACCATATTTTTCCACATCCTATATGGTTTGTGCAGATTGGCGTTCATGTCGGTATAGACGTACCCAATCATCACAACAAATTAAACAAAACCGTCTGTAAAAACTACTAGTCTCCACTGTCAAAGTTACCTTGCGACATGTTTACGAGCAAAATGTAAACGACATTTCGAAGTTAAAACAAGTTTTCGCACAGGTCTTATTGGACTCAGGTTGGCCTCTCTCAGTCTATTCCTAACTGTCTGGTCGGAAATCTCCACGTTGTGAGTTGTTTTGAGGCTGATTTGAAGATCTTTGGCAGTGGATGTAAAAAAACGCAAGGGGAATGTAATTAAAACCGGTACTGAATTCGGATTAATATCCTCCAAGGACATAGTCCAATGATTTTTTTATTTCGTCCGGTTTCTGGATATCGATTCCACACATGATGGATAAGAGAAGGGTTGATGTTAAAGTTTCTTGCAACTTAACAAATACTGGTAACAATTTCATATATACAACAATACGAATGAGTACTATCTCATTCAGAAGCTTCATTTTGATATACTGGTATCAAACTTAGCAATCTATGATAAACTATCCACATTGTTTAATATTCAAAAGCACACTACATTTTTAAAATAAACTGTTCATTGCTTTAAAAACAAAAGATAGAAACGAATGGTTTAAGCTCTGGTTATACTGTACACATGTTTTGTACTACAGTGAAGTTGTTTTTATTGAATCTGATAATCATAATTGTAAAAAAAGTAGTTAATATAATAGTGACACGCCGCAGGTCGGTATTGAACTTATAACAGATTCGATTTAAAACTTATTTCATGATTTTTAGAACTGTATGAACAACTCATGTATCATCAAAAATCATATCAACTGACGGGTACTTAAATGATCAAGATTGTTAAAGAAAAAAAAGTAAAAAAGAAAAATAAAACTAAATTTTCTGCGCAGAAAACAAAAAATGCTTAAAAACTAAAACAGCTTCAACGGCCGCTTAACCTAAAATTCTTTAAATAAAATTACTTACATTTTGTATTTCAAAGTTACACCATCCCCACCCACATGGTGGACAAACAAATTTTGTAAATAATATTTTTAGTCCAGATTAATAATTCCAATGCAAAACACACTGTATATTTGAAGCGGTTAATACCAGAGAGGCTACCCCACATTTCTCTATATAACTGTTTAAACTCGGGTTTATAGAAGACTTCATTCTTCTCAACGTTTAATAAATGGCAGCACAAAGCGATTTTGTGCTAGAAATTGAAAAATGAGAAGCCAAGCCACAAAAATAATTATTTTTAAGTACAAATTATAAAATATGATATTTTAAATGTTAACTAAATATGTCAAGTAAATCTGTAAGACAAATAACAATTAAATTCTTCAAAATTCTTCAAACACTATAATATGACTCAATAAAAAAACTAGAAACTGCAACATTATCTCTAATAGGTTCAGAAAAGGGATAACCCCCTTTGGCATTTACCCTCTCATTTCAATTTATATTTTAAATTATTCAAAATTATTTAAAAAAATATTATTATTTCAAATTAAATAATAATAACACTTTGTAAACTCGCGAAAAAAGTCAGACAACAATCTCAAAGTAGGTCAAGTTAAAGCAGAAATCATAGGGAACGAATAAATATCGATTAGTGCTTGAGAAACTTTTTAATAGAACATACAATACATAAAGCGTTATAAGTGTAAATTGATTTATAATTGATACTGAAATTTGGTCACAAATAATGTATGTAACTATTAAAAACATTCGAAACTGTTTTTAAAACCAATCCACCAATAAATCTGAAACAAAGCTGTACCCTGAATAAATTAGCAATAATAATAAATTCAAATGATTAAAAAATTTAATTTCAAATAAAAATTTAACCTGATACAAAAAACAACAAAACAACAAACTTAAAGTGGTCAGAACCAATTTGGAAAATTTGTTGGCATTTGTTTTACAGCTTTTGCATATCGGTCTTTACTCTGTCCTAGCTCGTATAAGCAGTATTGAAATTTAAAACCAAAATTGATTGGCCATCGTAGATGTTTTATTTGTTATCAAAGTGGCGTATTCAACCAGTGAGTACCAACACATTTCACAAAATGCCAAAAAAAAAATGAAGAAACATATAAAACTTACTCACAGGATTATAAGGTCACATAAGAAATCGGGTATCGCGTAAGAAATCGGTTACTTAAAAAAATACATTCAAGACAATTGCAAATAAAATCCATATATCAAAAAACATCATCAATGAAACATGCCAATACATTACCTTCGCCGTCAAACAAGGTAAAACTACAGCATATAGATTTTATCAACAGTTCTCATCAACTTTAAGTGAACTACTTTCTCATAAATTAATTAATTGTGCATTAAACATGCAAAAATAAATAAAGAAACTAATGTGTAAAGTGTATTAACAATTAACCTGGGATTGGAAAAATGAACAAATATATAAAACTTACTCACCGGATTATAAGGTCACATGCGTAAGAAATCGGTTACTTAGTCATAGAGACAATAATAACAATTTAAATGGACTTAGGAGATAGGTTTTAACTTCTTCAGCCAAAAAATACATTGAAGACTATTGCAAATAAAATCCATAAATCAAAAAACATCATCAATGAAACATGCCCATACATTACCTTCCCCCTCAAACATGGCAAAACTACAGCATATAGGTTTTATCAACAGTTCTCATCAACTTCAAGTGAACTACTTTCTCATAAATTAATCAATTGTGCAATGAACATTGCAAAAATAAATAAAGAAACTAATGTGTAAAGTGTGTATTAACAATTAACCTGGGATTGGAACAGCTTGCTGTAACTGAACGCATAATGGAGGCATCGTTCCCAATTTCCCAGAAATTTACTTACAATAAAATGTTTAGAATTGAAAATTTTGCTGTATACTCCTAATTTGATGCTCTTAATGATGTGTGCTCCGTAGTGTGCTTATGATTATAAACATACCTACCACATGATTCTGGGTCGCATTTGGCACTTACTGAAAGGTAAGTTACGGACTCATGTGTCAAGATATAGGGCAATGTATAATTTGGTTAAATGCAAAAAACGCCAACTAGCTTAAGTCTAAAAATTGGTCTGGTCTTCAAATCGCTAAGCACAAAACAGTGTAAGTCCATACGCGTCAAATGGTATCAATTAAATCAAAAAGATGTTCAGGACTTGCAATGTTTTTAGCTGAAGTCCCTAGTTAAGCTGTGTCTAAGACCCGATTTTTTTGTGAATATATAACATTAAAATATAAACTTCTTAATGCATATATTTTATTTAAATAAAATAATAGAAATAAAAAAGTAAGTAAAGCAATGGAAGGTTCATTGTGCTCATGAATATATATTTTGCAAAGATAATACGTCATGCAATCCTCTTCTAGACTAATAACCCTGTTTTATATGAGCAACAAGATTCGTACTAATTAGCGTATTAATTAACTTGTACTTCATAAAACTATTCTGAAGAATATAATAATATTAATTATTTCTTCTATTAGTCCAGAAATAAATAATTATGAAATTTGAATAAATAATCAGCATTATTAAAAAATCATCCATATATTTCAATATAAATGAACTAATTTTATTGTACTTATATAAAACAATAACTTACTCGGCATTGCAATTATATTGAATCTATTAGTATAATTAGTATGTAGCAATATCATGCATAATAGTAATTGTATTAGAATATTTAAATCGTTGAAAATAAATTACCTATAATTATTCATAATTATACTATATTATCAAATATAATAATTGAAAACCAAATTATAAGTCTAGACAATCCGTTTTCAACACAAATTTGCATCAGCAATAAAATCTATTGTTCTAATCTCAATTACATTTCATCATTTAGGAAATAATAATAAATGAATACTATATATATAATAATAAAAATTTCAATACAATGCAATGCAACTCAACATAAAATAACATCAAAATTAAAATAGTTTTAATAAAAAATGTATGTGGAAATTAAAATTCAGCACAGTATATGCATACGTTGTAAATAAACATGCAAGGATTTTATAATGTCGCTTCTAAGTTCATTAACAGATACCTGGTTTAATGGCATGCAAAAAAGCGTCTAGAATATTTGGTAATACAAAACAGTTACTTTCGAATGCATCAAATGTATCAATGAAATTTGTAATGTCGGTTATATCATTGTCTAACAACTTAAATCATCTAAGAAAGTTACGTGAGATAGATTTATTGTGTGATTTAAGCAATTGGTGTTTTAGATCAATTACAGTAATAAATAATAGGTGTTAATTAATCGTTTCGTTATTTTAATAGGTGTATATGTAAAATTGTTGTAATACTATAATAACATGTAGCAATTATGTTTTATGTTTGATTAAAAAATGCAATAAATAGGGGAAATTTATTAAAAAAAAATTGTTTTCAATTTATTTGATTCGTGTCGTATGAAAGTGATGTTATATCTAAATGACCTTTTAAACGTATCATCAATTGGGCAACTATTGAAAGCAATTTAAAAAAACTTAGTTCAACCTAGATAAATTTAAAAACTACATTACTTATAAATAACTTATTGAATATTTGTATATTGAATGTTTTCAATTATTCATTGATATCTTATTTTTTAAAGCATACTTCATTGCTGAAAAGAAAAGAGTTCATTTAAGAAAAACCGTTAAAAACGTACTTAATTTTAAACAACGAAATTTGTCTCATAAACCCAATGCCATTTTACTAGTTACAACAAACCTGCTTATAATGAACTTATAATTAGAAAGTAATCCAAAATGTATCTTAAATTGACACAATTTTCTTCTTATGACCAACTCAGTAATTTTTTGGCTTTGTTTACCATTTGTAACTTCGTGTATTGCTTTCCGTATTTCACTGTAGCTATATAATATATTATAATACACAAAAAAGATGAAAAGGTCTACGTTTATAAATACAAACAGTCTATAATACTAGCATTCTTCTATCAAACAAATTAAAATTTAACTATCCATTAATTGTTTATAAAATGTAGTATTACATTCATAATTAGCAATTCAATTTTTCAATAAATTTGATTTTCCTTATATTATTATCTGGTTTCCATCATTGGTCTTGGTTGGTGTAACAATGTTTTGATCAAAACTCTGAATTCTTTTTGTGATGATTATTAAGAATATTAGGCAACATTCTAGAAAATTAAAAAAACGAAGAAAGTTTCTCAAATTGCCGTTTCAGTTGCTACGATAAAATTCCGATATTCAATTTTGGGCCATTTTGTACTTAATATAGTCAGTGCCGACGCTACATGGATTGATGAATCGATCGATTCAGGCGGCAAATTTAAGTGGCATCAAAACACAATTGGAACAAATTATTTTTCCCCATTCTTTTCATTTGCAAAATACGGCAAAATGGAAAATTCAAAATCATTTGCAATTGCAGCAAATTAAAAATATAGACTTTTCTAAAAATGATCATTGAAGACATTTTTTCCTATTATTCTATTTTAGAAATGTGTTAAATGAAAAATAAATTATTAGAAGGTGGTTGGTTTACTCAAAGACTTTAGATTCAATTTACTGCTTCTGCTGTTTGCTATTCAAAGATTTCGATAAAATGCAACTAGTTTATCAAGTCATCAAGACTGAAGAAATGCTTTTTTCTCAAGCACTAAAATTGCACGAAACTTACAAAAACACATGAAACGTTTGTAAAAATGGATGAAAAGCAACAAATTACTCCAAAAACTGCGTTATTCAAAATAATACGTGTTCTCGTTATGAGAACTCTGGTGCAAAAACTGTGCAGTAGCCATAAAAACACAGTGTCAATTCAAAGCCAGCATCTTTAAACCGTAGATTAGCGTTTACAATTTACAATTACAAGTACGCATATATTGGCATGTTAAAGATTAGTTGTGCGTGGTTTTTTACTGTTGGGTCCCAAGACAATCAATACACATCAGATGAAATGGCACAAGATTCAAAGATGAATTGGAAAACCATTTGCAGAATACTATTTGTTTGCAAAAACTCAATTTAATGAAAAAGTGCTTTAAATATTCTAAGTATAAAAAATTCAAGTGCCCCGTTAATTTTGCGCTTAAGTGTACTTAATTAGTTTATTATCTTTGTTATCTAAAAAGAAATATAAAGCAGCATTGTCCAGCGCACCATTAGATAAATTAAATTGTCTTAATAAAAAGTATTCAAATGTGGTGTGCTTAATTTTCCACAATTTTGGATGATTATAATAAAAGTAATTGAACCTCAAAGACCTTAGAAGTTGGTCCTAAATATTGGACAACCCTGATGAAAATCAAATTATGTTATGCTAACTTGTTAAAAATACCAGCACATAGACTGATAAATAAATATATCACTGGTATCAAATCACAAAAATTAACATCTAAAAAATTTATACAAAGTGATGATTGTTAAAGGAAGTCGTTATACTAATGCATTATTAGCAACACTTTGCTACTTACTAATATAAATATTAAATGATAATGTCATTTCTGGCGTTACTGATTTGTGATTTGTAGTCATTACAAAGATTTTTTTATTATACTAATAAAAATAACATTTCGTGAAAATGGTGAAATGAAACTACAGTCTATTAAAGATGATTTCAAAATGAATACGGTCAAATGCAGAAAAATAAATTCATACTTATTATAATTACTACTTACATTAAACCTAATAATATTTCTCTATGTTCCCCATTAAAAATTTGACCATACCTGAAAAGTAAAAAAAAAAACAATTAATAATCCAGCCCATTTTAAACAAATAATGTTTGAATTAGCTTTAGTTAAGTAAAATTTATAGCAAAGACTCTCTTCTAACTACAAGGACCACTACTTCTTAAAAAAAATCAGAATAGATCAAAATACTGATTAAGTCAGACCGAAAATTAATGATAAATAGTAAACCTTTGTGCACAAAACGATAACAGAATATACAATAAAAATGTGAAAAAAGAGCAGCAACCTACAATTCAGGTTAAGCAATGGCGTTTGAACACGTAAAGCAATTTTTGTAGTCCAGAAAAAAATCTTTACCTTCACTAACTAGTAAAACTGGACAATCTAGCAAAGCTAATCGAAAAAAATAAGGATCATTTACCAAAAAAACATATCATATTTAAATAGTATCCGAAATAATACCAGTGTGTGCGTTTGAAATAACAAAAACCTTTCAGTAAAAAAAACGAACAGAACTGAAACAGAAAGCAGTACGTAGGTGAAGCAAACAAATTATCAAGTCAACTAAAAGATAAAAAATGATAAATGATAAAACACAGCTACCAAAAAATATCTTAGACATCTACAAAACTTGATTGATCCTTAATGATCCAGACCAATTGCATCTGGATGTTAGAATAATAAAGCTATACCTCTACGATAGATAGATGTGATATTCGCATCGATTAGCTCAATAGCGCAACTTTACTTCTTTATCAAACGTGAAACGAATTCAAACACCTATGAATGAATGCACACAACTTATGAATATAACCCATAAAGTTTAATCTATAAAATTTAATACTTTTCTAATAGAATGCAAATTGTGTGGCAGGGAATTGGATATATTATGTTGAATACAAATTTTATTAAAGAATTAAAGTTCTTCAATAAATAAAACAATCGGCTAGTACACAATTTCCAAGACTATCGACAAAAGTAATACTAAATAATAAGTAATAATAAAGACAGATAGCGGAAAAAATTATTTTAGCAAATTGTTTCGCTATTTTATTCTATTCTATTACTATAATTTACACCCAGAAATAGTATGTAAATTACACAGCTCCATAGAAGTTTTGTAATTTCAAAGCAAGATCAATATAAACAGCGAATGAAAACTAAATAAAAAATATAAACTGGCAATTTATAATTATTAGAAAATAAATAATACATATTATCTATATCTATATCTATAATGTGGATTAAATTGGTTTATTTTTGAGAAACATGCAATATTGTATTGAAATGCTAACCCATATAAAGCTGGAATTGGATATACAAAAGTTCATTATATGCTTGTAAAAATAGATGTTTTAGCATATTAAAATGCTAAATCACATTGCATGTCGTACGTGAATTTTACCATAAACAATCATTACTCCTAACCGAATTTTCTAAAAACAAACAGACCCGTTTTCGTAATTATTTACATCTTTGATATTTTCGTTACAAATTGTAAAGAATTAAGCACGACTATTGTTAATTGAAATGGTTTGCTTATGAAAGAAAGTGGGACATGCAACAGTATGGGTGCACGAAAATTATGTTTAACTGTAGACTGCATGGGCATTAAAAATTAATTAAAATCAAACAGGTTTGTTATTTTCTGCAAAACTGTAGAGAAAGTCGAACGATCCAATCATGGGCCGATTAGTTTTTATTTCATTGCTTCCATTAACAAGATAAATATTGATATCTACAATTTAATTATATTTATTTCATTAATTCCGGATTGAATAAAATAATACAAACATAAATATTTATATTTCTATGCATGCAATTAAATAATATAATCATCACTTTCTATTTCTAATTTGCAGACTATGTTATAATTACAACAATCTTCAAAATAATTAACTATATTTATAAATACTTTGTTAACACATTGTATGTGTATGTGTATCTTTGTTTAGAATAAAAACATTGTTAAATGGATAATTAAATTTAGCTAAATACAATGTAAAATTGACAATGAATATCTTTATCATCAGCATTGTGTGAATAATTCTTGCGCAACACATGACAATTATATTTATTAGAGTGTGAATGTAATTAATTATGTATTCAGTAAATTAATAATAATAATAGAAATGTTTTAATTAAATAGTTTAGAAAATTCAAGTCGTATATTTTCCACACGCATAACATTTTTTATTGATCGCACAAGCCAGTTTATTAAAACCCAAATTGGATCATAAAACTTAACACCCATAAAATACAGAGCTGATTTAGTCAAACATATTTTTTTGGTCGTACAAAATGTGGCGCCAGATTTTAATCTTCGGTATAACTAAATAGATATATTTATTGTTTTTACAAAATGGAACGATTATCAAAATTAATCTTGAAAATTAGCATTTTATTTTTATTACGTAAGTGTTATCTATAATTAAAGAAGTTTCTACTGGAAGAGCAGAAATACCGTTCTGCAGCTGACCATATATTAAATTGAAGCAAATAGTTAGTTTCATTACGTTATAAATAAAAAGGAGTAAAAATATAATAGATCAAAATCTATTCCTAGATATTTATTACTATTTACCAAATTTCAAATGTTATCGTCAATTGAAGAAAAGCCTACAAAACTTTTGATAAAGCTGTGTCAGGAAATTAATTTATTAATAAGATGCAATCCTAGCAAGCGCATTGCGCGCCAGGCCACATCAGATGGGTATTGGTTTTTCCGTGATGAATGATGATTTAGTAAACTTAACTGACTTATGATAAAGCGTAATTTTATCTTTTCGGGTACATTAACTCTCAAAATATGTGAATTTGCAAGTTTTTGTGATATTTAAAAAAATTAGGTGGTAGTTTATCGCAAAAGAATAATTGAATCCTGTTCTTTTCAATGTTAACATCAATTCAAATAGGTGCAAAAAAACACATTGATTGGATTTGTTCAACAGAACTACAGAATGATGAACTTTTTAACTTTGACGTTATTTAATTTTTACGCAAGTTGAATTTTCTCAAAGGTTCATTGCATAAAATACCATTTACAAAACTTCTGCAAATAATTTGTAAAAAATGAAATAAAGAATGATTTTTGATAGCATAATTGCCCATATTAGTACATTAAAAATGCTGGAAGACAATTCCAACTCTTGCTGTTACAAAATTGATGTTGAATATCAAAAATAAAAAACATAAATGGTAAAATGTCCATTTTCTATTTTATATTCAGACCCTTGTGATTGTAGACTAGAATAATTTAGTTAGAAAAATTGTACCAAAATTTGTCAAATAATTGTTGAGGCAAGGAATTGACACGGAATAAATATATTCATCGTATTTAAATAAACCGATTTGTTAATATTGGCGCAGAATTTCACAATGTAAGAATTTAAAGAGTTTTTAACAATAGGTTTACTTTTTTACAGATTCTAAAATTATAATTGAGTTATATTTAACACTTATATATAGCGTAGTGGTCTCATAATATATATATATATATATATATATATCACATTTCATACATATTCTGTCATTTGGTATATGAAAAATGAGTTAAAGTAGAGTTTTTTTACTTTTTTAATTACTACCGTTAGTTTGCCATATTATATACTTATTCCACACATTTTCCAACAACATCAATTTGTAAAAAGTGCGCACCAAATCGTAGCGTCCGGAGTGGGCTATATACGGAATGTAACCTCTCACTCTGACTTAAGTACATATTACTAGCGGCAGCTCTAAACACTCAATTATTAGTTTCATTTTCCACTTCAATGCAATACAGAAATCAGTAAAGCGCACTGATGGACTGCTATAAAGAGCAAAACAATTGTCTGCATTTGATTGTAGCAACATAAAATTAGATAATTGATTTAAATTTTTTTAATGTAATTGACGGATTTGTGTTGTGATACTTGTGTGTAGAATATAATAAATTCTTCAAGATAGTTTTTCTAGTAACTTCAACTTTTCTTCAAGAAGGGTATATAACCATTCACTCTTCATTACGTTTGGCATACAGTTTGGCTGTAAACTGCAAACTAATTTGATGTGCTCTCAAAATCCGACATGGCATTTTGTTTTTGTTTTTTTTTTTTTGACAAGAAATAAAAATACATAACGTACAATATTCGCATAAATGTAAAAACAGTAAAAATGTGTTATATTATTCAAAACTCAAAATTTGCAAAACATTTGAATCGGCATCGGAAAATCGATTAAAAACGTAGATCTCAGTTAAATTGTAATTATTTACAACCAAAAAAGGTAATTTGTAAAAATAACATTTCAAATTAAATAAAATAACTTAAAAAACATAATGAACAAAAATGAATTTATAGTTAAAAAAAATCACCAAAACTCACGACATATAATTGGACTAAAATTGCGTTTAAAAAAACTTGCAAAATAGTTGAATAGTTTTATTAAGAAAAAAACAATAATAAAATTGACAATTATTACCAAAGTTCAAAAATAGTTTACAAGAAGAAAGAATTACTAAAAATTTCGGATTATGTCAGAAAACTTACTAGTTACAATTTACGAACAAGAATTTATTAAAATTTAGATTTATCACAGGAAATTTACTACATTTTATTAAACACAAAAAATTTTAATAACGTAAAAAAAAATTCACAAGAACTATTTATGAAAAACATTTCACTAAAATGCTGATCAATTATAGAAAAATTTTCAAATTTGTCATAAAATATGACTAAAAAATTATATGTTCGTTAAAACATTCTTGCTTTGTGATTTTTTTCCTGATTATTGGAACCAGTCTTATATAGTACCAATCTATAAATCTGGTTCAAGATCTGAGATCAGTAACTGTAGAGGTATTTCTAAACAATCAGCAATACCTAAACTACTAGATAAGATTTTTCGCTAAACAAATTAAGCGGTAAATTCAATATTTGATGTACGAATATGGCGGAATTCAACAATATACATTCTAAAAATTATAAAATTAAAACTCAACAAATATAATAAGAAAAGTATAAATTTCAACTTATCCTATTCACAAACCATATATACTTTTCGACATCTATGTGTCATTATCACCATTGATAATGGCTTGTTATTTGTGGAGTTTTAATTTTATAATTTTTAGAATGAAGAATGGTTTTGCAAAAATATTTTATAAATTAACAGCATGATTTTTCTGAAGGTCCATCTACAACAACTAACCTATTGTTATTAAACAAATTTATAATAAATACTTTTAAAACCCATCAGCAGATCAACGCAATTTATACAAATTCTGCTAAGGGATTTGAAGTAC